>JAOTAV010013576.1:0-25872 GCA_026546445.1 Cyclargus thomasi | reverse complement strand
CAAGTCCTTCGGGTACTTAGCACAGGGCCAGATTGACGTGGTGTGAAGCGTCCATAGATATTATATTATTATTATTAATCGATTTGGGCGTGAAGACGTTACTAAAAAAGACAGGACACACTCTCCCACAGGATTGGCATTAACCAGCGCCCTGGGCGAGATTCCTATGCCATCCTAATTTTAATTTATGCAAGTAGAATTCGCCTATATAGATGCGCCAGTAGGGAGACCTCGTTTTACGAATTTATAATAAAACTAGATGCCCGCAACTCCGTTGCCCTAAAATTCATTTATAGCGCGGGAACCGTAGATTTTCCGTCATAAAAAGTATCCTTCGCTGGGGCTAAAACTATATCCATACCAAAATTTTCGGGCGTGTAGAGGTAACAGGCGGATGGATTAAGTAATAATCAGTAACTTACCCCCGGGTACCAATTCCCTCACTCTATCCACCAGTCTCAGATAGGCCTCCCGAGTATGTCCGCGCCGCATGCGCTCCAGTACCGCACTGGAGCCCGACTGTGCCGGCAGGTGGAGCAGCTTACATATGTTGGCACGAGAGGAGATCAGTTCCAACACCTGGGATACATACCAATATCATAAATGCGAAAATATCTGTATGTCTGTCTATTATCTCCTCACGCCCAAAACGCTGAACCGTTTGCGCTGAAATTCGGTATGGAGACACTTTGAGTTCCGGAAAAGGATCTAATATTCTTTAATTTCGGAAAAATGTACGGTTCCGGCACGATAACCGAGTTCTTGAATAAAATCGGTTAACATTTAGTAAGAGTATAATTCAACTCAGTTGTGCGCGCGGCCCTATGTGTGGGTAAGCCTTGTTTACTCCGATAACGCCTGCCGCGTCACTGCTACGTGAATGAAAATTATGTGAAAGGGCACGCACACAAATATATACATAGCCGCGCGCGGAGCTGTGTTAAACTGTGTATCTGTATTTTCCTTTTCACTAAATAATAATAATGCATCTCCCCTACAACTCTTTTGATGTTGCGAGTGTCTATGGGAGAAGGTGTTTGCTCTATCAAGTTGTTAAAACATTTGACTTTATTTTTTAAAAATTAATTTCAAAACTGGTCTCTTTAATTGTAATTTGAAGCTTTGAGTACAACTGCGAGGCAAGTTTTGAAATTAATTTTTACAGTCACAAGTCAACATTGGAAAATATTTTCATATCCATGTTAAACAAATTGTGTAAGGTTGTATGTTCATGGCTCGCTTGCTTTTAAATTTTAAAAATAGGCAAGGCCATTTCAAACTTTTATTGTCTAACTTCATACCTCATCTGGAAAATCTTTAGGATGTGCAGCCGTAAAGCGGATCCTCATCTCAGGGTCTACAGCAGACACCTTATCCAGCAAGTCAGCAAATCTGAGACCACCTTTCTTACTTTTGTACACCGTTTTGAAGCCTGAAAGTATAATGCAATTATATGTAACATCGCTCTGAACAAGCTGGGATTAGTAGCATAGTATAAAATAATATAAAAAGAAATCATAAACATTTTAGAAGCAATCTATTAAATTTAAACACACTGTTTAGCAATAAAAATCTAATGTTATAGTTATCTAATGATGTATAATTTAACAATTAGCAATTTTATTTTTATATGTTTACAATAAACTTTATTTTGACCATATGCAACATAGTTTTACAGTAATATGTTAAAAGGACCTACCGTCAACTAACTTGGTATCATATTTGTCAGTTTGCTGGCTCACATCTCTGTAACTGTTGACATTCTGTCCCAACAATGTAACCTCCTTAACGCCCTGGTCTCTGAGATGTTTAACCTCATCTACTATTGATTCTATCGGCCTGGACCTTTCCCGTCCCCTTGTAAACGGAACAATACAGTATGTACACATGTTGTCGCAGCCTCGCATTATTGAGCTGAAAATTTAAATTGAAGTAGTTATTTTCTCTTTTAAAAATTTTACAAAAATGTTTGTTACATTTAAGAAACTAAAACTGGAACTAATGAAACAAAGACAAGCAAAATGTTCTTGAGTAAGAATCCACAAAATATAATTCTACAAGGCAGTAAGTATCCATCTTGCTAGAACTGATAATTATGAATTGATAGCTAGATTGCAACAGCAACTGACATAAACGCAGAAACCTTACTATAATTGATAGTAATAAACTTCATCAAAAGTGACCTTACATCAACAACTTACATAAAAGCAGAAACACTATCTTTGTTGAGTCTAACAGGAACCACATCGGCATAGGTCTCATCCAAGGACAACAAAACATTGACAGCAGTTTGCCCATTCTCTGTCAATGCTAACAGACGAGGCAGATCCCTATAACTGTCTGGTCCAGCAACTAAAAAGTTTCATTAAGTATGCATATTCATAAGTGTGACGTAGGTAGTCATAGACAAAATTTAAGGGGCCAATTCTTGTCTTAACATCAAAATAAGAATTTAAAAGGAACATTGCATAAATGTTAATTTTAATGTGACATTTTTACACAAATTATTGTATAATTCAGTTATGTCTGGTTTACACATATTAAGTAGATAAGTAGCTAAATCTTAATTAAAATTTAAGTGACTTCACTTGCCACTTGCTTCTAAATGTTGTGTTTACATGAAGTTATTAACTTAAAAGTTTGTTAAAATTTAGTTACCTACTTATATACTCAATATGTGTAAACCAGACATTACTGTTTCTGGTTGTTTGGAAGAAACAACTTTTAGCTGTAAGACTGCCAATTTGAACATTCTTTTTTACAATTCCTTTAATATGTTTAAGTTGTGTACAAATAAAGAATTTTCTATCTATTCATGTAAGGTTTTTATATAAAACTTACCAACATCAACAGCCTTTTCTTTCTCAATTAACTTTTCTTTTAATCTCTCAGCCATACATCCTAATATACCTATTTTGACTGGTTTATCTTTGTTCTTTGACAGCGCTCGTCTCCGTTTGAACCCTCTGAGGTGGTCCAGCCGATGCCATATTTTGGTCTCAGCTCCCTCCCTGATGGAGCAGGTCATCACGAGAAATATATCAGCATCCTCTTCAACCTGAGTTTTCTGAAATCCTTCCTTCTTCAGTATAGACCAGACAATGTCTGTATCGTTTAAGTTCATTTGGCAACCATACACATCGAAGAATACCTTCCTTTGTACCGAATCCCTAAAATCTTGCAGATAAGGTATATGTGGTGCATGAGTGACGACTTCTGATGAGCCAACCGATTCGCTTATAAAATCCTGTAAGCTGGGTCCCGTTTTGAGTTTTTCTTTCAATACGGAAACACTAGAGTCTGATAAGCACCGGCATCTATATGGCGACTTGTTAAACAGTTTTAATAAACGCCTTGAAGTATTTATTATCATTTTTCAAGATAAATAGAAAACTTTTTTTTTATCACATACAAGTTTTTCTGTTTGTTTATATAATGCTCCTTTTATTTCATTTTACCTTAACAATCCTCAAAATTACATGCAAAATTTCAAACACATTTTTGGTGATTTTTTATATATTTTTAAGGATTTAATCACATTAATTGACTACTTTGATCTTAGCCAAATGCGATAAAAATTTACAAATCTTTCCGAAATATTATAACCTAAAAAATTTTTAAGAGACAATTGACAGTTTTCAGCTGTTGACATAATAATATGACAGTTGACAGTTTTTCACAGATTACCATTTTTTCACAGATTAAATCACCACGGAGCCATAAAAAAAAAGAAGAAGATTACCATATAAAAAAATTTCGTTGCAAAGAGAAGATTTTTTTTTAAATTATGATTAGGATTTGCCATTGTGAATTGTGATTTGGTTGGATTTGGTTAAAAAAAAACAAAATGGCCGACTGATTTATGTCAAATTTTAATTTTATTTGTAAAATTTTTCACAAGCAATACTGTTATAATTGTAAAATAGTTTCTAACAAAACAATAAAATGAGTGACCGCTATCGGGATTACAAAGGTATTCGAATGTTCAAAACATGTCCCCCCCTTCAGAAGTTACTGCGACTCGTCGCTTTGAAAATCACCTAATCTATTTTACTAGTTTTGTATACGTTATTTATCTTTGCCAGTGTTTTCACATTGGCAGGGTCATCTCGACCGTCGCGTGATGATTCTAGGAGGTCGAAAGAGAGGCGGCGACACTCGAGATCGCGGTCCCGTTCACCGCGACGGAAGTCTCCCTATGGGGCGCGAGAGTCCGAGAGGCCGAGGCACCGTGACAGATCCTCGGAATACGGTAATTGGTTTTACCTTAAAAGATCACGTAATAGGCCACTTAGACGACATTCGTGCAGATGGGAAACCTTAAAACAAATCTGGTTACATTTTCTAAACAACAATTTAAAACTGACAATATCAGTTTTAATTTTATTAGCAAACTAAAATTATACTGTGCTCATTTCATTCAGTTTATCTTTGTGAATTTTTCAGATAGGAGAAAAAGTTCCCATGATTGGGAAGACTCAGATGAGGAAGTACCTGCACCGCCACCACCACCAAGAATCACCAAAATCTCTATGGGCTTCTCGAAACCCAAAGCGCCAATTAAGATGACTCTGTCAGGAAACGCTTTAAACAAACCTCCAATTAAAGCAACTGTAGCATCAGTGTTCAATGCCGATGAAGATGATGAACAAGAGGAAATGCCTGCGGAGGCTAGGATGAGAATGAGAAATATAGGGAGGTGAGTTTGAAAGATACTTATAAAGACCTTTGTCACCACAATATAAAATAATACCCATTATTATTGTTTGTCCATACTCATTAATCAGCTATTACTTGAGTTGAATTTTTATACCAAAGTGGCAATGGGCATGTTACATTAATTTGTATTTTTTTTTCAGGGAAACTCCAACATCAGCAGGTCCTAATTCATTCGGAAAAACAAAACAAGGCTTTTGTGACTCTAAGAAAGTATTTGAAAAGAATTTAAAAGAAGCATTAGATTCAGCAGAAAAACCAATCGGGAAACTACCACAGACCATCTATAAAATATCTAAGGGGCCTTGATATAGTTTATAAAATGTAGTATTAATGAACTAGTTGACATAATAATATGATGTAAACTCTTTTTGCACCTTCTTTACAGTAAATACTTTTATGAAATGGTATGCAATGAGTAAATGTGGTTTTAAAAACATAGTTACCATTTTGGTATACTACCATTTTGGTAACTATAGCTTTGCTAAATTCTGTAATGTAGAAAATCATACTATTATTACTATTTACTAATATCCTTAAATATGACTTGCTAAAAATATTTTTAGCATGTCAAGACAATTCTGGTATAATATCATCATAAAACATATAGTATATTTACTTTCAATTATTGTATTGTCTGCTTGCCTTATTTGTGTTTTGGTCAATTTAATGACAGCAACTATTTTGAACTTATAGTTATTATGAGGGAACTGTTATTAACTTTTTTTAAGTATACTGAGTGTTTTAACGAGTTATGTACTCATTACTCATCATAGTATAGAAAAACATAAAAATAAATAAAGAATTAAGAAAGTAATATAATTACTAATATTGTAAGCCTAACATTAATTCAAGGAATTGTCTCTATTATCTTAAGGGACCACCCATAAAGTACGTCACACCTAAAAGGGGGGGGGAGTGTTAGATAAAGTGCGACAGATCCTTAGTTTGACATCACATTTCAAATTTTCTTTGCAAATTGTGACATTACACCCTTCCCAGGTGTCACAGATATGTGGCTACCTGTTACAAGGTGGGGGAAGGTGTCTTGTTTGATGTACTTTATGGATGGCCCCCAGTTTATATAATTCTTAGGATGTGTGTTTGTCACTGAACTCCTTCCAAACAACTGGACCAATTTTTTAAAAAAATATTTTGGTTGTAATAAATAGTTATGAGGACTTAAGAATGGTTAGGATTCACAAATTAACCAACAGGACATCTGTCAGGTCCACAAGTGCATGGGTCACCAAATGGCGGACCGCGGAACACAGCAACTTGCACTACAGAGAATGAAATTTGCACCAAATTTACACCCTACTTCAGGCAGATATTCCGCAATAAAAAAATACATTTTTCTTATTGATTTTAAAAATACTTCCATTATCATTAAACATCTATAAACATAACTTAAAGATGTTTTCATTTCTAAAAACAGACCTAGAGCGTAACTAATTGGTGACCCTTGCACTAGAGATATAATATTGCTATGTTAGTAATGAATGTTCATCATTGTGCAAGTGAAAGAAAATGGTACCTAGTGGTAATTATTTTTTGCATACTGACTTTTTTCTTTTAATCAGGGCTCTTAGCAAATTGATTTCATATGGACTAGTTTTGACATTTTGTCTAGACCCTGATTCCTACATTTCGTAATATAAGACCGTACGTATTATGGTGCGCCCAAAACTTGGCTGGATATTTTTTCTGACATACATTCTATGAAGTTATAAAAGATACAATAAAAGTTTTGTAATTTAAGACTTCTGTTATGTAGAAAGATTGATTTTAATAGATTTTTATGAACAAACCTGTTTTATTTTTTTATATTTATTGAAAATAGTAAGCCCTTTCAAGGCTGACATGACCAGAATTCTTGTGCTGGGTATCATTCAATGAATAAATTTACTGGGGGCGTAACCTATTCCCTTAAAAATGCCGGCACTTGCAATCCACAAAATTTATTCCTTTAAGACTAATTTTAAACAATTGAAAAAAAAGATTAATTAAGCCAAGTTGGTATTATTCAAGACTGACAGGCTACAAATCTTTAATAATAACTCAAAATAATATACATAGTATTATTATACATTGATTCATAGGCAAGTGTGTAGAGCAAATTATATCTATTGATATGTAAGAATGAAAACGAGATAATGGTTTTTAACTTATTTTATTAAAATTTACTTCCTCTGCACATTCTGGGGCCGAGTGTTATCCCTGGCGTATGTACTCTTGGGTGGTGTACGGATACGTCTGTCCTTCTTAGACCTGTTGCGCACCACTTTGCTGTGGATAGCGCATGACACGCAGTAATGCAACTTTGCATAGAGCTTGGGAAGCTGGAATGCTGTAACAAATGAAATATTAAATCAATAAGGTTATTAATTACATGTATTGTTCATTTTTATGATTGTATTTTACAGTTTTCTTTTCATTAAAGAACATTTTTAACAAGGGTGGATAGTAGAGTAGTAATTAAACAAGTAAACTTCACATAAAAGAGGTTTAACGTGAAACTTTAAGTTGTTTTCAAGCTATTACTGGAGATGTCATGCTGATTGGTGTAGCATGATTTTCACTTGTGCTTCACACAAACATTCACATTATAACCTATATTATTTTAGCATCATTAAAAATTGGCAAAAAGAACACACAAGTAGCAACTAATAAGAGATAAAACAGGAAAAAAAAAGAGATATATTAGTAAAACTTACAAGCATACACGGAGGCTTCGTTGATGTCCCTGACGGCAGCCGCCTCAACGATGTTTCTGATTACAAACTTTTTGATAGCCTTGTCCTTAGGCACACAACGAGCGCAGTTCGTGCATCTCACAGCCTTTACGTGGCCACGGCCGTGCTTGGCTCGTCCTCCGTTACGGCGTTTGCGAGTCTGGAAAAAATATCACTTGTAAAGCCACATGTATGCAGCCACGGGTAACCATGCTTGTGTCACAATTAAACATCCGATATTTCTGCATCACGACAGTTATGCGACACGCGTATTGCATATAATTCTTAATTTTACAAAGAAAAACATGTTTAGTTTGAAGAAATTAATTATTTCTCAATAAATTTTACTAACCATTTTTCTAACCTCCGATACGGTATACGAAGAAAGACGGAAAAGAATTTTGGACCATAGACATCTGCGAATGAACGTAGATCAACATCCGTCTGTCATAAATTTTTTTTAAGTTTATTTAAGCAATGAGTAAAAAATTGTTGTGCCTTAGATTTGTGTTGCTTATTAGTCCAGTAAGAGATCTGTAGGCTTATAAACTGTTTTTGTTATAAAATTTGTCAATAGTGGTGTCCAAAATTATTTCATTGTTAAATTAAATAGTTTAAAATAAAAATCTAATCGCAAATGTCATTTTTGAGATGTCATTCGTTCATTTATTTGTCATAGACACAACAAAACGTGTATTTTTTATCTATAGTTATTAAAAATATTTCTGTCGTCTTCGTTGTGTTTAACATTATTTTTGTTGCAAAATATTGTTTTATTTCAGTAAAAATATAAAGTTCTGCCTTAGCTTAGTTTCATAGGGTAGTTCCAGCCGATGTGGACAAAATCAGCTCAGTTTTATACATGGTGATCGTGCATGTGATAGCTTATAATTTTGGCCATTAGCTCACGTCTCACTGCATAGTGCTATAAAATTTTATCGGAGTGCAATGTGGCGCAGGTAGTGAAAAGTGTCCCGCGTGTGAAATGTCACAACATGGTTGCCCGGAGAGACTATCGAACAGGTCGAAAGCCTTTCAGGAGGACGGGTCGAGCCAGCCCACGATGGAGCTGATGGTGGAGACCCTCACGGGCACGGCGTTCGAGATGACCGTGTCGCCGTCGGACACCATCTTCGCCATCAAGTCCAGGATATTCAGGGTGGAAGGTACGCGCTACGTGTTACACAATCATTTATTTTGCTTGCACTATGCGTCATCAACAAAGGACCTTTTGACTCTTAACTACGCAAATAAGCAGCTTTTTATGAATTAAACGCGCGATATCGTTTCACGCGCGAGGAATGTGCAAGATATTGTATGTAGATAAGTTCACTTCACATTATCATGCATGTTTATGTTTCTATAAATTGAGCCACGAGAGCTTCAAGTGCGAGACATGCTACAAAATATAGGTATACTCTGTTTAAATAGACTTGAATCAAAAGTAAACAAATATTGGTTTGCAGTGTATGGATATTATGTGATATTTTGTAGCTTTTCTCATAAAGTTAACAGATGGGAATCGTTTCAGTTAAAACACTACAATATGTGATTTACAGAAACTTATTAATGTATTCAAAGTTTTTGTTGGCTATGTTATGATATCATTGCACTTGAGAGTTACATTCAAACATGTTTCACCTTGAATATCATCTGGGTAATGTATCTCAATCTAGAATCAGCAGTTTCTAGTTTTTAATAAGGTTTTGAGAAGCTAATATTGTTCTTCCATGTGTGATTAAAAATGGCACCCATATAGATCTGTTAAGAACAAGTAAAGGTACTTTTTAAGGAAAATGCATATTGCATGTAGATAAAACCTGGAATCATATTATAAACTATTCCAAGTGTTTGATTTTAATTATAACATTGAAAGTAAATGTTCTATTTTATTTATTCCTTTATTGTGTGATTGGTGCTAAGTTATTATAAATAACAATATGTTTTTAAAATAGAATGTAGTACAGTACATTAGTATCTACATTTAATTGCAACTGAAGTATATTTTTTAGTAAATATCATAGAACTCATTAAGGTAAAGAAAATTGATGCTAAATGAAAACCTTAATAAATTATTTCTATGTTGAAATAAATTTCTGCTAGAAAAAGATAAGACTGATAACTCTTACCTCTACATTAGAAAGCATATCTATCAGAAGCTACACTTGAACCTGGATGTCCAGTTATGATTCTATGTGTGTTTTTTTCTACCATATGATTAACACAATGGCATACCTATATAATTTTTTTTCCATCAAAAGTTAATAAGTAATTTTACTTAAACAAAAGTCAGAATAGGACCTAAAATTCTACTTATAACCTTGTTTTTACTTGCATGTATCTATAGTTATGACAAAATTGTCATATAAGATACATGTTACTACTATTCCAAAAAAGATTTACTTCTTAAAATGGGACAGAAGGCTTTTAAATAAATAAATACAAGCAACCAAAAGTATGGCTTATCTAATTCTAGCTACATCTAGCTCATAAAAGAAATACAATGGGAACATTAATCTATATAGTATTTAACCAAGTTAGCTAGATGGAGCTATTTGACCTTGTTAAATAAACTATTAACCCTAATATAGCCTGAGTGCATTATCCCTTAAATTACTATAATATTTATTGAGGTGGTTGGCGTAGCTCCAAAATGTTAATTGTATACTGTACGTTAAACAAAGTATGTACTATAATCTGGTTGCGAATCATAAACAATTTTAAATCACAAAAGTGGAGAGTTAATGGTTCAAATTTCTGCATGATTTGTAATCAGACCCGAAACTAATAATTTTAAATGCTCAACAGGTTTATAAATAACAACAAAGTGCCTATGCCTTCCAAATACATATAAATCTTATAATAAAACTAACTGCTTAGTAATTTTTTATTATTACCTTTCCTAATTGTAGTTGTAGATTGTATTGTTCAAAATTTTATGATGAAATAGAATTTCAATAAGTATAGCAGCCATCTCCTAATAACAGAGACCATTCAATAAGAATAAATCTTGAATATGTTACATGATATCTGGAAAATGTAACATTGTAAATTAATGTCTTGCTTCCTAAACAGGTAGTTGTATTAATAAACATAAAATGAGATTATAGCTTTACAAGACTGCCGTATTCCCTTGGCCTCGGGCCAACCTTGTTAATTGTTTGGTCATTGACATTATATAATTTCAAGATGCTTTATAAAATAAAAATTTATAATTTTTTTTAATAAATTAAAATATTTGGTCCAGAGAATTAGCCCTAGCTGAACTGCAAACAAAACCAAAATACTTTTCTTATTGTTCTGAGTGCATTGATCATATAAGCAATAGAGCGGAAACATTATTAGTTTTGTTAAAAAACAAATTCCACCAAAAATCGAGATTCAATATGTTTTATAATTGGATGTCTTATGTCTTGCTGTTTTCTCCATACCACTGGTAGAACAATACAACATTATTGGGTATTATACATATAGGGTACACATACACACTGGTTACTTGTTGGTGCAGTACTGTTCTGGTATGAGTGTTTGCTGTAACTCATCAGAGACAAAACACTGATAAGTTTTGGACAACAGATGCTCAATTCACTACTCTATTGGTTATATGCTTGATGATTGAGTGCTATAATCATTACATAACATAATATTTTAATATGAATTAGCAATAATGTATAGAAGAAACTGACTTCATTCAAAAATAAGTCCTTCTAAGTTGGTTATATTGAGGTTTTTTTTAAAGGTAACATGTAAAGATTGTCTCTTTACATGTTACCTTGTTAAACAAGTTAAAAATAGCACACAAGGGGCACATTATTATTAATCATTCACATGATAGCTTAAAATAGCTTTTTATATAAACAAAATAGTTAGATATAGAGTCACACACAGCACAAGTGGCATTTACCTCAGTGACCTTTGAGGAGAAAACAAATACTATCATAATGAGTCACTAGTCAGTAGCCGGCCACATGTATGCATGGGTTTTCCCACCCGCTCATCTTATTAGTATATTAAGGTTAATGATATAATAAAACCAGTAACAACATGATATACTATGTAGTAAATATATAAATCACTTAAGAACTTATTAGTGTATTGGAAGACATAAGTGGAAGAAGTGGATAATTAACATTTTACAACTTTTGAGTAAATACTAAATTTTTCGTATAAAATTGCAACAAATCTTATAAATTATCTATTTCATTATCTAGCTAGTGTATCTAGCTATACATTAAATCCTCTTTTTTTTAAATGGATTTCCTGTTCCTAAAGGGTCCATTTATGCAAAAATGCAGCAGATTTTTAAATATCAGAATCTGCTTATTCCACTTGTGTCTTCAATTGTTGTCGTTTAGGCTATAGGTTAGCACAGGCATAAATATTGCAAAAAGCTTAGTTCCAAGAAATTTAGTCAGATATGAAATAACCTAATTTTGTTTAATATAAAATAAAAATTATCAACTAACTAGTTATTGACAGATTTCGTGATATGAGTTAATAGTAAACACTCTAGTACATACTATGTGCTTAAGATTCAGTACTAAAAATAGACATGTGACTAGATTTCAATCAAAGTGTTATAAACACTCATTCTGATATTATGATTGATTGCATAACAAAAGTCTATACAGGATCAGTCTATTCAAGTCTGACAGTGGACTACTATTATTTTCATCTGATATTTTGTTTCTATATTTGTCTGATACGTCGTAAAAGCCATATCTGACAGATTAGGATTTTCAACTAGGTTAATTATTATTATTTCAGTTATTTTTTAGGAAAACCTATTTTATTGAGTAACTGTAGTTCCTCTAGAACTATAAATAACTTACATCAGTATTAGATGCAATACCAAGAAGTTTTATGTAATAGGTCAGGCTATTTATATACCGGTTCTTGAAGCCACATTTTGTTAATTTATAAATACATATGTATAACACAACTTATCCTGAGCTAACTAGTTTATGCTTCATAACACAACCTTGGATTACAGGATTTATGCATGAATTCTTTATGAATTCAGAAGAATTTAATTGCCTTTACTTTGTAATGGATAAAATTATACAAAGTTCTAGTCTTAAAGAATCTGGCATTTCAACATTATGTATCCCTTTTAGTTTTTAACAACTTTATTGATATGACATTAGCATTGTTAGAATATTGTGATGCCCGTTATTGCCACATAGTTACTATCAGGATAGTTGACTCATGGCGATAGATAGCGATAGAAAGAAACAAAGAGACAAACGAGCAAACCGGTCACCTTATTTAAAGTATCGTCGCTCATAGAACAAGTTGGACGCGTTATGTCTAACACAGCCGTATTACGACAAAATGACCTGTATCCGTTAACGGGTTTTGTATCAATTTCGGTACTTATTTTTTAACTGACTTCCAAAAACGAGGAGGTTATTATGTTCGGCTGTGGATTTTTTTTTTTATTTTTTTTTTTATGTATGTTTCTTTTCATCGTTGATTCTTTTATTAATATATTCTCTCAGGTATCCCGGTGGCCCAACAGCATCTGTTATACAACCTGCGCGAGCTGGACGACGCCCTGTCCCTCCGTGAGCACGCTATAGGCGACGGCGCCCGGCTTCGCCTCGTGCTGGGGCTCCGCGGCGGCCCGATGGCGACACGCCGTCTACCGCCGCCGGAGCCCTGGAGGGACATTGAGAGGCTGCTGCATCCGCGGTAATCACGCTAATATACAAAATTCTCGTGTCACTCGTGTCTCTTCCGAAACTGCTTTACCTATTTTTGACCATATGTACTACTAACTGTCGCCCGGGACTCTGTTCGCGTGGCAACAACGATGAGAATTATTATTTTCCTGCGTTTTTCGAAATTTTTCCCGATTTTTCTTTGCTATAAACCTCACGGAGCCCGAGACTTCCAACTAATGCAAAATGGTTAGCTTTCTGGAGTTATGTCGTCAGGAAGGAAAACTTATTTTTGCCTCGCATAGTAAAATTTTGGAATATATGAACAAAAGTATTTCCGGACCGATATGAACTGCAATCCTTCAACTAGAAAGCGTATTCCCTATTAAAAAGCCAGCAACCTGCAACTCTTTTGATGTTGCTAGTGTCCATGGGTGGCGGTAGTTGCTTTTCATCAGGTAACCCGTTTGCTCGTTGGCCCCCCTTTTTTTTATTAAAAAAGAAATAACTATAAATAAGTATAATCTATACTCTATAGGGTATGCTGACTATAAGATTATAGGGTACTTTTCATTTCTCAAATAAGGTTGCAAACGAGGAAACGGGTTACCTGATGGAAGTCAATTACTATCGCTCATAGGCACTTGCAAGTTAAGAAGAGTTACAGGTGCATTTTCGGCCTTAAGATAATAATTTCCAATTTACCTATTTCAGTTCGTCGTCGGAGTGGGGTGATTGGGGGGAGTGTCGCGTGACAGTGCTAGTGTTCCGGGAGGGAGAGAGGGTCAACATGCTGCGCGTGAGAGAGAATAGAGACGGGTCGTACTCGCCGCTAGACCGACAGCCGAGTGAGTTGCTATTGAAATAAAACCCTCATGCCCAGTCCCACTGAGAGCAAAGGAAAAGATAGTACTTCTGTGTCTGCTTGGACACACTCTGGCAGTATAAAATTACTCCTGCGTATTGACGCCTTTTCTGGGATTTAATCTCCATACTGAATTCCAAAAAAAAATCGGTTTAGCGGTTTTTTTTAACTTTCAGCCGTAATAATAGGCTTTATGCAAATATCCTTTTTACTCTATTTACAATATTATTTTGTTCGAACCAACGTTAACAAGGTTAATGTAGATATTTTTTTTTAATTCCAAATTCGGGGTTGGGAAGAGGTTCAAAGACATACAGACACACTTTCGCAATATTATTGATATGCATTACTATCTGCAGTCGCCAGCAGCAGCAATAGCAGCAGCAGCACGGCCAGCAGCAGCGGCACGGAGCGCGGCGCGTGGGGCGTCGGCTCGGAGACGCGGCGGGAGAACGCCCTCACCGCCGGCAAGATGCACGAGCTCCGCCGGCGCATGGAGGCGCTCAGTGTTAGCCGACGCCGACCGAGACACGGTACGGCACTAGTCAGTAGTAGCAGTAGGAGCGACAGTAGTAGCAGCTGCAGTAGTAGAAGCCGTAGCAGCGGCAGTAACACCAGTCTTAGCAGTAGCAGTAGCAGCTGCAGTAGTAGAAGCCGTAGCAGCGGCAGTAACACCAGTCTTAGCAGTAGCAGTAGCAGTAGTGGAATCCGCAATAATAGCAGCAAGCAACAATAGTAGCAGCTGCAGTGATAACATTGTTTATATAAATACCGTCACTGTTTAAATGAATCTATTATTAGTGAAAAACAATATAGTCCAGCTAGTTTTTTGATCAAATTGAAAATAAAGTTTTTTTGCATTTAAAGTGGTTAGTTAGAAAAAGAGATCCGATATTGACTGTAACATCCAAGTCTATAAGCTGCATACAAAGTCATACTAAATTACGTTTTAGAGAAAGAGATGGGTGGAAAACTTAAATCGGTAATATCTTACTCATTTGTCAACTGAAATTAGCGATTTTTTTGTCATTCTGTATGTTTTTAGCCCACCTTCACAATAATGTGCATTCAAAAAAGAAATTTTATACGCATATACCCTATTATAATGTTCTCATGGATTTAGATTAAAGGTTAGGACTAGCTTTTCTTCTAGTACTCAACACATATTTAAAAGAACACCATACCTATTTCAGGTGACAAGCCGGACATACAGAAGACGAGAAGCGAGGAAACCTTATCCGTCCCCAGTCTGCTCGATGAGTCCGACTCCTTCAATAACTACTGTGAGACGTTCGATCTCGACCGCTACACACTACTCCCTCCCATAGCCCGGGACGAAGACAGACTGAAGCTATCCGTCCTCGTCAAGCGAGAGAACGAGGAGGGAGCTATACTTGAGGAGTGCTTGGATACGGAGGAATTTGTGGACTCAGCGCTTGCTAGTAATCTGACACCGGTGCCAACGGCTGAATATAGTAAGTTTATTTTGTTGTTATATTAACATTGACTTACTAGATAATGTCCGGTTCGCTTACAGATAGCACCTTTTCACATACGTACGATCACTGGGCCGTATTGCGACGGTGCCCTTACATTACGATTGCCGTGTTTAAAGTATCTAAGCGCTGCGCTATGTGAACCTTTCATAGACTCATACATAACTTCTTTACCCGACTCGGCGAACGTGTGCATGTTATCTATCGACTTTTTAATTGTATACCAGTAAGTCGGTAAGGTAACGTCGTAATTCCATTATGCTTCGAGAGAAGTGCACAATTTTATAAAACGTCAGTATTTGTGTGAGATCGCTTGTTGTGTACGGAGGTCTGACAACGCTTGTTGTTTCCAGGCGGTATCGGCGTGACCAGCGACAGCGATGTGACGGGCGCGGGTGTGGGGGGCTGGCGCGCATTCGGCAGCAGCTCCCAGCTCGCGCCGCCGCCGCTCGCACACGCGCTGTTCTCTTCATCCACCGGTGACCTGGAGGCGCTGCGGCGGAACAGGTGACACACCACATCATATCTCATATCACAACAGCTCGTTAACAAATATTAAGAACAGCAATGGGCCCAAATTAAACCCTGGGGCACTCCAGAAGTCGCTATAAACGGTATAAAGTCCTAGTGTCCACTAGGTGCAACTAGAAATCTACCTGTAAAGACTTCTAGTTGTTCCAAGATAATACAATAATCTTTATTGAAGGCCTTCCAAAAATCGATGTAAACCTTACATTTTTATTGAATGATTTGGCTAGATAATCCCACATATCTAGTAAATTTACTGTTATCTAGTGTGCGTTTTAAATGTTTTCGTAAATGAATTCAGTTTACAAAGTGGCCCTTAGTTGTTATATTTTGTTTTATCTCCCGACTTATAAATAGGCACGACTTGCAATATTTTTTATTCAATAGGAACCTATGTATATATGTATGTACCGTCATACAGTAATTTTTCGAAGATAATCGAATGTGGAGTAACCAGAGCAGCTGCGCGTACCCTAATAAAAAACCAGCCTAGTACGAGTTGGATTCGCGCACGAAGGGTTCCGTACCAAAGAAGAGCAAAAAATTGGGAAAACGCATTTCTGAAATTTATAAAAAAGTTTTGAATTTATAAAAAAAAATAAAAGTAAATGTTTAAAATGTATAAAAGAAAAAAACATAAAATAAAAATGAGATTTTTGGTGCAACAGAGTTGCAGGCATCATCTAATTGTAATAAACTCATTCTATTCCATCATTCTCAGGATACTACCGGCGCTGTCCCGTCACCGCAACCGCGAGCACCTCCACCTCAGCGACGAGGGTCTGCACCTGCCGCCCGCCCCGCCGCCACCTCCCCCCGCGCCCCCCGCACCGCGCTCCCGGGCGGTGGGCTCGGAGCGCCGCCGGCCCCTGCACCCCCCCGCACCTGTACCGCCCGTCGAGGAACCTGTGGAGAAGGTTGTGGTGAGTGTAATAATAAATTTGTCAAAAAAGAGCACATCGTTAATGAGCGCGCTTATATTTTATTCTAGGCAACTACGTTACGCTTAAACGCATAGAGCATATAACCAAAAGATCGGAAATGTTCGAAAAAAATTCCGCAAAACAGCCACTGCGCTCTGATTGATCGGAGTGCGTACACACATGTCTCTTATTGGTGCATACTGTTTTAATGCGATCGTTGGTTGGTTGGCGGTTATTCTATCAGTAATAATAAACTGATAAGTTTCGGACACGGATGGCTAACATTACTATGCTTGATGCATATAACCAATAGAGAGAACGCAATTTTAATAAAAATTGTAAGAAGTGTAATATTTGCGTCAGTATCTTTTGGGCAAGCTACTTTATTAGCAACTTTTGCCCGCGGCTTTGCTCGCTTTGGGTTCGAAAGTCGCCGACGAATACATATTCAGAACCTCCTTTGAAAACATGATAATTTTTTAAGACTAAAAGTAGCCTGTTCAACTAAATCTGCCAAAAATCAAGCCGATTGATTGTTTTAATAGGGCGTTAGGAAGAGCAAAAAAACGCTATTTATAATTATTACTACACGACTTTAATAATAATTATTATTACTAACAATAATTTACAGAAAAAGGTGCGTCTGCGCTGCGGATTCTGTCGTAAGCGGCTGACGGTGGCCACGGTGCACGAGTGCCGCTGCGGCGTGCGGTTTTGCGCGCCGCACCGCTACGCCGAGGTCCACGGCTGCGCGTACGACTACAAGCGCCCGCAGCTACCGCGGATATAGCTGTAGCACCGACTAGTGGCCAGTGAACTCAGTTTTAGTGGCCGCAATGATTAGTGGCCATACGTCGCAGAGAAGATAGTGGCCAATCGGTGAAGTTTCCGTGACGCGATCGGTGGCCATATGTCGCAGCGTTTTGCAGTGGCCGCACACCGCAGCTACGAAGTTAATGGCCACGCACCGCGTCGGGGCCTAGTGATATGAACGTTTGGTGGCCACACGAAAAGTGGCCACATATCTTGGACATTGATGTGATTTTTTTTATAAAATTCGAAAATTTAAAAAAATGTCAGATGGCATATTCTTGTGGATGTTCAATTAGCAGTGTCATTTCAGAGGTAAAAAAAATGTGGTTGGGAGTGAGACAAAACGTATTATAAGTAAGACAACAAGCGACACAACACAACTGATGTTTTTTCAAACTTGAATCTTACGTTAACAAACGTGAGTCTGACGTTTTATACACGTGACTACGTATTACAAACGTGAATCTTACGTTTTACCAACGTGAATCATACGTTTCACAAACATCAGTTCTATGGAAAAGAAGTGTCGCGTGATGTTATGCTTTAGTGCAATCTTAGATTAAAACAGTACTGATATTGCAAATTGAACATTTTCAATCACCAAATCAGCCTTAAGTTCCTGAGTGTACTAAAATCATTCGCATAATTGACAAATGCAGTAAGTGTTTGAATTCTTTCGAATGTAATTGATTTATATTCGAATACGACTAACGAACAATACGACAATTCTGAAATAAGTTTATTTCTTTATCTACATAATGTATTCTAACTTGTAAATTGAATCGCATATTTTGTCATAATTACTGCTTGTGGGTAAATTTTGATTATACGTTCTATATACCAAATGGAAGTTAGTCGGGACTATGTTTCATTATTGTCATTGAATTTAATGCAAAATAATAAATGTTAAAGAAATTTCAGAGGAATTGCTAAAGTGGATTTGTTGACGTTGAATAGCTGTTGGAGTAAAAAACTAGCAGAACACGCACTCGATCGACAAACACAACGACGTAAGACTAAAATTCGACTGAGCCTACAACAGAGAATAATATTTATTCCTGGGATTTAATATCTGAAGGATAAATTTTATCCTTTGGCCGTAAGTCAGGCCTGCACATTAGACTGAAAATCTTCACCTAGAAGAACATAGTCATTTGTCCAAATAAGTAACTTTGACATACTTTTCTTCCATGTCAAAAATTATGTCGCTTATGATCACTGCTTCTTCAGAGTTACGGACATAGAAAATTATATCTTTTATCATGAATATGACGTCCTAACGCTAATATTTAAATATTTGTGCTTCTCCATTTAACAAATATTAGATTTTAATAAATGTAAACTAATATTAATTTCATGGTACTAAGTTGTTAATTTTTGGGAGTGTCGGATGTGGACTGTGATGGAATATTTGTAAAGATAAAAGTGCAAAGTTGATAGTGGTGAGTCTACTGTTGTAAAAGTTACGAGTAGGATATCTTACACTTATTTATATTGGGTTTAAGATAATACTCTATAGCGTAGTTTTGGTTTTATGCTTAGAAAATATTTTGTGTATAGTTTTATCGTGGAATTTCTAAAGATCAATGTCAATTTTTAAATATCAAATGTATACTTTTTGGTACACTAACACAGTTTTGTTGAGGCACTGAGTAATGTAGTAACAGATTGTGGTTGGCTGTAACTAACACTTCCGTGTTGCAATTATTTTCGTTTGAGGTGAAACCGCAGTAACTACAGCAACGAAAGATTAGAAAAACTGACAGATTTCCTATGTCAATCTGCGACTTCGACTTTTCCGCCATAGGAAGAAACCGTTTTACAGTGGCAATGCTAAGCATGCTTTTGCTAAGTTTGCTGCGCAAAACCTACAAAAGAAATTTCGCTGCGTTGCTAAAGTGTAGTGTGGTATCACCTTTATTGGGTTAGTAGCTGCACTGTTCGGGCCCCTCCCTGTCGCGCCCGCTAACAAATTGTGATAAATTGACCTAAAATAAGTAAATCATATGTGTGTATTTCGTATTGAAAATAATCGATGGAAAAAAAATATTACAAAAAAATTATATAATTAAAAATAAATGTTATAAATAATCTGTATAGCCCCTTAGTATTGTCGGAGGTGCTTTATTTGTTAGATTAATTATTGTGTTACTTCTCGGATGGGATATACAGACATACACGTGAGTCCCCTATAAAGTAAAGTATACAAAAAACTTGGGATGAATAACGCGGATTAATTTCTCATTTATGTATTTAGTGTCTAGTCAAAACGGTCATGGATTTTCTTTTGGCAGCTTATGGTTTGTTTAAAAAAATTGTTTTGTCTATGATTTCGGTTTAAAAAAGCAAATATCTTCGAAAAGGGGGCTTGCGGCGTTATTATTTGTGTTAGAGTTATTTATAGCATCATTAAGTGGCTTTGTAATGTTTCGATTTTAATTGTAATATAACTTGTGAAGAAAAAACCTTTTTTTGGTTAAAAAAGTGAAAAAATTTCTGTGTATAAATGATTTGGCTTTACTTTGTTAATACGGCAACGGGTTTGCACTGTACAGATTTGTGATACATCGAGAGTGAAAATATTGTGGTGTTTTGCGGTAGTGCGTACAAGTGACAATATTGTCTTTCTCGTTTTTGTTTTCAAAATATAATCGATTTTAACTCTGTCCCTCTTATTCAAAAAATTATTCAAATATTGTTTCGCTAATCAAGCCTCGCTGTCGTTTTCTAGAATATTGAAAACGTCACGTCATAGAAAGAGTCACCCAACCTTGATTAGTCAAACACTGGTTAAATCTTTTTATTTATATTGTGAGTAAAGTTTTCTGCAAATATGATAGTTTATTATGGTTAAGTCTTGCTAAAAATCATTTAAATTTTTTAATTCAACAGTGTTGTCAGGTACCTTTTTCTGGTGTGCACTGAAATCATCGTGTTGCAAATGAACGTAAGCAGTTTTGTCCCCAGTACGTACTAAGTCTTAAGATACGTTTCGAATCCACGCGGCAAAAATTTTAACTAAACACGATGAACCAGGCTATTCGCTGGGTGCGTGTCATAATACGGCAGACATAACGTAGTCATTTGAGACTTCAAATGACCGCCTGTCATTTAAAAAAGTCTTTTTTGCCACTTTGAGCGCTGTGCCCACCTACATTGCACCCAGCGAGCAGTTAGGTCTCATTTTGCTCCACGCACCTACGAAGCAGTGGCGACATCTATAAGCCAGATCTTATAGTCGAATGATTGTTTGAATTTCTGTCGCGTACCTCCAGGATCGAGGAACCTTTTGTGTTTTTCGGAGTTTTGATAAAATGTTCGGCGCAAGTTATTAGTAAGCACCACTTTATTTTATGGGTCCTTTCTTTTCGAAGCCACGATAAAGTTTGATGGGTTTGAATTTTTGTTGTTGCCAAAAATATGTTGAGTGTTTCGATAAATGTAATTGGAAATAATTAATATTCACTATCGATATTTTTATGTTGTTTTTAATTGAATTTAAATCGCTTGTATACTTGGCACTAATGATTTGTGAATTTTTATTTTAATTTGATATGTTTTCGTGCTAATATACAGTAGTTCCTATTGCGATGTGTTGGCGTGTGATACGAGTTGTATGCCGGTTCGTATGACATTCCAGCGGCAAAATGTCGGGTTGTTCAAATGAGCCAGCGGCCCCAGTGGGAGTTTTGTAAGTCAGTGCAATAGCGCCATCTAGCGATAACTACTTGCAGTTGCGTGATACCATAAGACGCGATTTCCGTACATTGTGATTAAGATAATGTCGTAATCACAATGTAATTTCTGTTCAGAAAAATTCGGACGCCTGTCAGATACCATATACAACCCATCAGAAATTTCTGAAAGCATGTGGGCACCACGAACATGAACAGAATGCGTTTCGTCGGGCAGTCCGAACTTTTCTGATTTTAAATGCGGAAAGTTATAAATGCGAAATGAGGAAAGAAAAAAAAGAAAGAACGAGACAGACTTTACTTTTCGTTAATGATTTCTCTCACAAAATATCAATGCTCACTTAATAGAGACTTATGTTTTTGGCAAAGAATTAACGATATAATTTTTATCATCAATATTTGAAACTCCCACTGGGTGTGAGTATATTTTGTAACCGGAAATATATAACGTTACGTCGTGCGTCGCCGTCGACTGTATACAGAGTGGCGCCCGCATCTTTATATACAATTTTTTTGGAGAATAGTATTGCTGATTTGAAAAAAATAAAATATTTATAGCGAGATTGCGTTGTTATTTAACATTTGTCCTAAGATTCCGGGAGCTGGGAGCAATTTTTGTGTAGATATTTGAGGCAAGCTGAGACCTTGTCATAATAATATATCTATGGACGCTTTACACCACGTCAATCTGGCCACGTGGTAAGTACCAGAGGGACTTCTGTTACAGGTACCGGACAACGGAAATTTAATACTATATACTATAAAAGTATTTAAGATTTTAATTATATAATACACACCCAGGAACATTGAAAAACCTTTTGTTCCGTTGGCGGTGAGTTATCAAAGCGCTCCACCATTTCGCCACAGAAGTCGTCGAGGTCATGTTTCTGTTTTATTACACAACAATACGGAACTGCAGGGCTGATGATGGTGATTCAAAAGAAATTCTAAAGGTATTTATAGTTATTACGTTGAAATTCGTTTGATACATGACTTGGATATAATAAAAAAACGATATATACTTAAAAAGATTTTTATTAAAAAAGACAATTTTTAAAATTTCCATAGGAGAAACTTTTTTTTAGGGCATTTAAAGTACATGGTTTCGTATTTGGCACTCTTGTGCGTATCACAGTGTTAAATATATCCTTAAACAATTAAGCTGTTAAACTTATTGCTTTACATCAGCACCATGGGGAAAATTGAAACAAAGCCAGTTGAGGGGCCCACCTCATTTGGCCGGAATATGTAAGTCACAAGTAACTCGACAAACTTAGATCCGCAATCTGGATCTGTTTCAATTTCCCCGATCGTATGTACATAACGTTTTAAGTAGATAATCTTTACTTTAAGTAACCAATTATAATTTAAGAAATTGTAATAATATAATACATAAATAAATGTAATATAACATAATCTATGTTGGTATAAAGAAGTTAATATAATATTTGAGTATGTTAAATTTGGCATTTTGCGGAAACAAAACAATCATATACTTAACTACAGCACCCAGCTATATATTATATATTGCACATTCACGTATAGAAAATCGGCTTATTTCGACTTCGCAGAGCGTTATTTTTGTCGCACGAAATACAGTCCGGTATTTATCTAGGAGCTGTTAAAACAGTATGATTAAGTTATATTTATTTATATATATGTGGCGGTACCCACATTAAGCGTAATAATCCTGCATCGCGCTATCGAAGTTTTCGAAACATGGCGGTATATATACGACAGTTTAAATTTACCACCTGGGTGTCGGCCTGACCGAGTGTAACACCTCTCTCGGTCGAACGATCTTCCTCTGGCCACCAAGTTCATTCCCACACTGGTGACCCCGACGTGATATTTTATAAAATTAACTTGTAAAAACTAACGTAGATTAAGTTATTGATTGTTACTAACACATTAACTAATATTTTATGTGAAGATTTAAGTGGAAAGTCTGAAATTAATGTATTTTATTTATTTATTTTGATTATGTGATTCCTTTTATTTATTATATATTACCATAGACCAATTATTTTATAATTATAAGTATAATTTTAATATTAATATAGGTATAATTTCTCTATGATATTACTATAGCAATATTTAAAAGTGCAAGATTTATCGCCGAGTGCGGTAAGCAGTAGGTCGGTTTCACAAAAATAGTTGTATTACTATTAGACTTTAATTTAACATACAAAGCATATTAATGATGTATATTTTATTTAGACTCTTAAAATAACAATACATAATTAGGTTTAAATGCAAACGGCAGTGTATCGCTAATACTCATACAATATTGAAGTCATTTATACAAATACGATTTTAAGGCTAACAAAAATTTAGAATAATTCTACTTACATCATCAAAAAAACATTTATATGGAACACACCTTCGATCAAATATTTTAAAGATTTACCGTTGCCGCCTAAAAAGTGGCTCCAGCAACCGCGCTATTCTGCTCGTAGTCGCTCCGAGATTTTAACTTTTGTACGATTGTGAGCTTTAGCTCATTAAGTTTTATTTTTCAATACACTTGATTTTGATTTAATTTGTTTTGTGTCCGATAGTCTTGGTGCCATTATTTTATTCAATTTTAAAGGGATCTGTTCATGTTATTAATATTTGATCGAAGGAACACACTCTTGAATTAGTAACGTAATGTTCGGTGTCGTAATTTTTCCTTTTATTATGCCAAACATAAGTCATGTCATGACGTGGGAGAGCCATGCTTCGGCACGAATGGGCCAGCTCGACCGGAGTGATACCACGGCGTCACAGAAAACTGGCGTGATACCGCGTTGTGCTGTGTTTTGTCCAGTAAGTGAGTTTGCCGGTGGCCCAACTCCCCTTATCCCTATTCCCATTCCCTCATAGGCCGGCAACACACTTGCAACTCTTCGGATGTCGCGAGTGTCCATGGGCGACGGCAGTGGCTAACCCGTCATCAGGTTTTCATCACCCGTCTGCACGCTTGCCCCCTAAATACTATTGAAAAATATGAAAGCACAACAAAAAATGTTTTTAATATCACAGTCAAATTTAGGGGAGAGACCCCCCACCTATGTCTGGCAACGGATTTTTTAAACGTTAAGCTGAAAACAAACTCGAACGCGAACGCGAGAAGTTGAAACAGATACAGGTCGTGGATGTGAGTAACTTGGTCGGGTTATGTCAAACCCAGCTGATCACGACTCACACGGAAAAGGGTATTTGACACTTTTTGCAAAAGTAGGTTAATTTATTTCTAACATAAGCACTTTTCAGTGATTATTTCATTTTCTCAAATTAACCTCGCTAAACAATCATAAAACAACTTTTAATTTTATATATATATTTGAATGCCGCGAAAACGTTGTCCGCCATGATAGGTTAGGACGTCATATCATGGTATAAGAAACAACTAATTTAATTTTTACTTTTCTTTTCATTACATTCGTTAAACACAAAAGATGTTTTGAATTTTTAAAAATACGAACATTTTACATCACTTTCGTTGTTGTTTGCTTTCAATTTAGTGACGTCACAGATTGTCATCATGGCGGACAGCGTTTCAGATCACGTGATATACAGATTAAAAAACAACAATTTTAAAACTGAAATTATAAATTGATATCATAAATATATAAACGAATTTCAATATATTTAGCTATTTAATTAATCAAACTATCATAATAGTGTACTCTTTTATTTTTTTATTCATAAGGGCAACTAGCCTATTGACATATTCCTACCAAATGACGTAGGTCCGCCAGCTGGCTCTGTTTCAATTTCCCCCATGGTACATTGAAGTGTGCAAACTATAAGACGTAAGTCTCGGACGAGTCCTTAGGCTGATCTTAAGCGTTTGGACGACCGACTTCACTCTTGTATATTTGGACGGTAGCCATTAGCCAATTAAAACCGCAAAATACAAAACGCCTAGCGTTATATTTTAGCTTAGTATTTTTTGTTGTATGTACATAAGAAGCTTCAAAACACCTGATCCTCCGTCTCCCTGAGCATCTCCTCGAAGATGTCCACGAGACTGTCTATCCCCTGCTTGAATATCTCATCCACGGTAGGCTCCTCATCGTCATGGAAGTGTGAGTGGGCGAAGTCTATCAGCCTGGCGGTGCCCCAGGGGTTGGTGTTCCGAGAGTCTCCCGCTAGCTGGTCCAACATCGCGCGGTAGTTCATCTTGATCTTGCTCACCTGAAAATTAAAACTTATATGTATAATTTTTAACGGTACATTAAACTTAACATATTTTGAGAGGTTATTTATTTATTTAGAAAAAAATACATTAAGGATAAACGTACTTATAAAAGGAATGGAATAGAAGGCCAATTACAAACATCGCGGAACTTTCTGCCTGTACACAGTAAAGTTCTGGAATGAACTATCACCAGCAGTATTTCCGGACCGCTACGACCTGCAAACCTTCAAGAAGAGAGCGTATTCCCTC
>JAOTAV010013565.1:0-25872 GCA_026546445.1 Cyclargus thomasi | reverse complement strand
GCTTATCCGGTATCTATGAGAATCGGCCAACATCTATTTTTCATCCCCCTAAATGTTAGGAGTAGTACAACCCTAAAATTTTTTGACAAAACAACGTTTGCGGGGTCAGCTAGTAATTCCTATAATTACACTGCCTTATGCAATAAAAAAAAAAATAGCGACCATTTAAAAAACATTCAATGTCATATCAGAAAAAGTTATCGAATTCGCAACAACAACCTTGAATTGATAACCGATCGAAAGCCAGCTGAGGTCGCGGGTAATAGTAAGTTACTTTCGCCAAACTGGTGCATTTGGTGCAACTGTGGCGTAACCAGTTGTTGACTCGACCACCGGTGACAAGGTTGAGCAATAACTGGTCCACGGGACCCTTTACATTCACCCAACTGTCGCGAATCGCAAATAATAATAACATTTATTCGGCCTCAAAAAACACATTACATCACAATACATAACGCATAGTACAAAAATAGTACAAGAAATAACGAAACGGAAAAAAACAATTAAAGGTAACAAAACTGCAAAATAACAAAAATAATAATAATGAGGTTAAAACAAAGTACGTAATAAACTGAATTTAAAACTATTTAGTATGGAGGCGTAACGCGTGTGCTGCCGAAAAAGGAACTCACTCAGGTAATGATTGCGACATATTACCTACACCGCGATCCCTGGTTTTCAGTGACGCCTTAGTTGTTAATCGCCTGACAGATGTACCCTAACGTTAGTAGGTACAATACCACGTAATATGTTTTAAAAAACAAATCGCAGCTTTATGCAAACGGTTTCTTCAGTAGCATAACATATTCTTCGTAAAGTAATTAACACTAGTTTTTAACCCCCGCCTTAACTTGCGTGGAAATTTGCATGATCCGTGCAAAATAGCCTACCAGACAGGCGCACAACACACTGGCTGACCAAATGTAGCCTATGTGTTAATTCTGGATGCCAGCTAACTTCATGCCAAATTTTATCAAAATCGATCTAGTCGTTTGAGCGTGAAGAAGTAACAAATATACACAAACACACTCACATACAAACTTTTGCGTTTATAATATTAAGGGCTTCTAATTCCGAAACTTGGACCGACGTATAAAAGAAGATGGCCGCGGAGTCGCGTCGCTCGCGCTTTCTGCAGGTAATTAGGAATCATAATTTGGAAAATAACACAAAATTATGAACTTAAGCGAGTTCAACTAGATAAATACTTAAACTAAAGATTTGTATTAAAATTAGGTCCATCAGTTTTATCATTTAGCTGTAGATATTAAAATGTTTTTAAAAAGAAGCAACTTTAGATTTTTAACTATTGACCCAAGTTCATCTGATTGTGTTTCTATTAGCGCATTTTAACTAACACATATATTTGTTTCTGAATATTACCTCAATTTACAACTGATTCGTATTGATTTCAAAAACGGATAAGGTGCTTAAGTAAAATAAGACTGGTCGGAATAGAGTCTTAGATGATGGGGGAGAGAATCAACTCCGCTCTCCTTCGCAAACTCACGGAGAGACATCGCATGCTTAATCATATAAAGACCTAACTCAGAATCACCTGTTGTAGGAAATTGTAATAAAAGTTGCCAACCTTTAATGACGATTTCCCACAACGGTCGATTCTGAGTGAGGTATTTACATGTCAGAGTAACGAGATGAGCTGCACGATAATTAATATTTGTCATGTAGTAGTATGCATATATTATTGTAATTTGACTTCTTGCTCTGCCGGCTACACTTATTTAGTTATGATTCTACTTGAATTTGTTTGTATAGATAAATAATGTATGGGACTTATGTCAAAAATAAAATCTTCGTTATTTGATTAGCATTCGTCTCTGAGTGCGGTATTGTTAAAACGTATTATTCTCAAATAACTGAAATCATATTACTTACAATTTTGTTTCGTGTTTTAGTGTTTTTTTATGGCAACAATATTACGACTCTGATTGATGTTTTTATGTCATTACTCGCCTTCCATTATTTATTTATTTCCTTAATGTTTATTTAACGAAAATATTAAATGAAATTTATTTTATACAGTGAACACGTATCTTTACATGTCCATACTTAAATTGTAATCAAACATTCGAATTACGAAATTCGGGTACAATATTAAAACATGACTGCGGTTTCATGATAAGGAACCATTCATTAATTGCACAATATGGATTTAACATAGATACAATCAAAAGTGTGCTTTTGTACCGTTCACTTAAAATATTTAAAGGCTAAGTCCGTAATAAATATATTATATTTATTTATTAAGTAGATTTAGGGCCTGTTTCACCGATTACGATGATAAGTGTCGGATAGTCTATCCACAAGTTTTTTAGACGGATGTCGTACGCAGAATCTTTCAAAAAAGTTTTGGATAGCCCATCAGAAACTTTATCAGTCAGCAGTGAAGCAGGCCGTTACTGATTCGCGCTGTAAACAGGCCCGTACTTACTGATAAAGATTAAGATAGGCTATCCACAACTTTTTGACATATTCTTCACACAACGACTGTCAAAAAAAAGTTGTAGATAGACCGTTTGACAAAAAATTGTTTTAAATAACAGTTTTAGCGTTCACTTTCGTTTAAGACATTTTACTTTCGTTAATTAGTAAGATTGTTTTGAATTTTCCCTTTTCAAAGTTATTTGAGTTTACGCCTATTTGAACATAACATATAATTGTTATATTTCATGTGCAACTCGCAAATTTCATCATAATATTCCTTCAAAGTCTTAAAAATGTTATGCAGTTTCAGCGCTGCTAGTTTTACAGTACACATATTATACACCACAGAAAAACAAGTAATGTCAAAAAAGTACAACTAAGAGAAAAACAGCTTTATAATATAATTTAGAAATCTTTTTTTATTTTAGGGCCTGTTTCACCAAAATCTAATATAAATAAATAAATAAATTGAACTATAACAGTTGACTGCGAAGATTTTTCCCAATTGTAATTTTTATAACAGAATGATACACTAAAAAACTTACAGATAGCATTAAAGTCACTTTTACAAAAAATGTGATATTCCTTGTATATTCAACTAGTATTTGCCCGCGTGGAAGAAATTTAACATACAAAGTTCAACATACAGTCTAGTTGACTTAGAATATTGGAGACTTTTTATTCCGATTATAATATATTCCCCTAAAACAGATCTTTTCCATCCTGTAAACACTGGCGGCCAAATATAGACGCGTATCTCCCTCCCTATACTAAGTTATCAAGGGCAGACGTGGAGAAGCCCAACGTCACGTTTAACTCGTGTCTAATTTGCGTTGTTTTTGTGAGGCGTGTGCTCCGATTTCGTTGTTTATCTAACAAAATCGAAAGTATGACACATTCCATAGTTTTTGTTACGCGGAACCGCAGCTTGCGACACTAACACGGCCGGGGAAACCGCAAAACTTTAATTATAATTTACGGAATCGGCGTACCTAGTCACATTGTCTTCGAGAGTTGTTAACAATCAAAGGGATCGAAGCGTGGCCATGGACTTGCCAGTTGGCGAGATAATTCCGATTTTTTCATGTCCTCCCGATAAAGAAAATAATCTCCCGACAAATTAGAAATATAGTTATAAGTTTACATTTACGTGAAATGAAATTTCTGACCACTCTAGCACAAATCTAGCTAATCTAAAAACTATCAAAAAGCAAAATTTTGTTGCAAGCATCGAATACATTTTGACTAAGTGTCCACTTAAAACGCACGACAAAACATAATTTCCGGACCATTAATATAGCAAGGACAGCGCGTGAGTTGCATTTCACATAGATATACTTTGTTCGATTACGTCATGGGAAAGGAATGATTTTGTTATAAAAATAATTTACTCCAAATCTGGTACCTATACATATCAAATTAGGCTTTGGACAAAATGGGCTTTGGATCTTGTATCTGCGTAGATTTAATTCTCATATTAAGAAGTAGAAAAAAACAATGTCACTAAAAGACGATTTGCTAAAAATTGACACTCTATACATATTATGACTTATTATTATAACACTTCAATGTTATAAAGCTTTGAATAGCTTAAAAACTTAGAATTTTTCCGGGCTGGTACCGTTTTATTACAGAAATAGCTGAGGTTGAGTCGAATTCTGGAAAAGGTAATGTGCCTTTTATAACTTTTAGTTTAGTTGTAAAAAACATACAAAAATACAAATCTTTCCGCTTTATTAATAGTGTAATGTGAAATGTATGATGATTCGGTGGTTTTGTCACCTCAAAAAGCCACGTTGTGCCTAATGACACCTCAATTTAACTAAGTGTGAAGTATTTCCGCTATAATGTCTTTTTTATGGACGAGGAAGAGAAAGATTAAGTTGTTAAATTCAATTACAAAGTGGCTCTTGGTTAAAATGAGAGATTTATAATCACCGTTACGAATAACGCGTGACCTATCAATCAAAAAAACGGTAAAAACAACTTCCGTTTAATTAGATAGATGTTAGCTTATATATTACTAGTTGATGCCTGCAATTTCGTTGCGCCAAAATTCGTTTATCACGCGGAACCGTACATTTTTTAAGGAGTAAAAGTATCCTCCCTCAAAAGTGTCTCCATACAAAATTTCAGCAATATCGTTCTGCGGTTTGGGTGTAAAGAGGTACTAGACAGACGGACACACTCGCATATATGATATTAGTATAGATATCGCAATTGATAAGAGGATATAAGCCATTTTGTTTTAGAAAGCCTAATAAGGCTTTCAATAACAAAAGATGTTTGCAATAGAGTAGACATGCCCCTTATAAAGATTATGGATTTGAATATGGACATTAGAATATTAAATAAATTATTATTATATTACTTATAAAATTAAAAAAGAGATAAACATAATTAGAGGTCGAATAAAAAATATATAGTATAAAAGTATATAAAACACTAGTATTTACATGATTTAAATGATTTATCCTCCGGGAGCAATTAATAGAAACAAAAAGTATTTTGAATTTTAAGTCTAATCTAATACCCTAACTGTAAAATGAATCCTTCGCACGTGAGTCAAACTCGCACTTGGCCCATTTCCTAGACATTATTGTAGCCTATGTCACTATGTGGTAATGTGGCAATCTAACGGTAAAAGAATTTTTGAAATCAGATCAGCACCCCTAGGCAAGTGGCAAGCGATTAGCATTTACGATAATCGCTTCGCTTGTTTTGTATGGGATTGACATATTCGAACTCGACTAGATCACGTGACTTCTCGTTCGTCTACACCAATCCCATACAAAAACACGCCAAGCGATTATCGTGAACGATACTCGCTTGACGCTTGTCTAGGGGGGCAGTACTTTTTGAGTTAGTTCGTATTAACAAAACACAAATCTTTCCTCTTTATTAATAGTGTAATATTAATTAGTACTGCAGTTAAACCGTACAGGCACCAGGGCGGCAATTCTCAGGATGTGAGAAAAAGTTCACACTCGAATAAAATATCGAGTGTGAACTTTTACGAGCGAAACACAGTTTGTTGTATTGTAAAGCGCTGACGCTTTTCGCATTTCATCCTTTTCACGAAATATTTCGAGTGTGAAGCGTTGAGAATACAACAGACTGTCTTTCGCTCCTAAAAAGTTCACATTCGATATTTTATTCTAGTGTAAACTCTTTTAAATTTTAAATCTAGAACGAATCAAAGTGAATTCGATTGCGTTACTGACACTTCCGTGATAGACATTCAGTTGATTTTCTTTTGTAAGTTTTAAGAGCAGATCTAATTGATTGTGGACGGATGTCGACAACGTCCTTGTCACAAAGACAAGCAACGGTATTGTCAGTGGGTGCTGCGAAATTATTACAAAAATCCATTATGATTTATATTGTGCCAATATTAGATTGGGATATTTTAGTCTCCTTACAAAACTAGTCATGCCTGGTGACAGACAGGTTAACGTTTAGCAATAGTAACCGTTGAATTATGTTTAGAAATATCAGTGTGTCTTTTGGCCGAGGCTGTATTAAAGATGTAGGACTCGCTGTACTCCCGACATCGTTTGTGTTTGATCCTATATTGTACTCTTAAAAGGGTAGGTTAAGTGTGTACAAAATTCAATTTTCGTGTGATGAGTGCACAAATATAGACACACAAAAAATCTAACGACGTTGTTGGCAGCTCACCCGCGGTACGAACCTGCCCGCCTTTTGGCTTCCATACCGACTAAACAAAATAATTATTAATTTTTAACAACCTCAATGCACAGATTTTTCATTTCTACACTTTTATCGTATCGGATTTTATCCTTAGGCTTTTCTTCAGGCCATGTGTTTGTCGCAATTTGCGTTATAATGTCGGCGGCTCGGCGGTGTTGCGACACAGTGGCACTGTAATGACACTTTAATGGGTGCTTTTGGAGCGAGCATCCGCCACTCATTGTCTTGTGAACCTTTACGAAACACACCGTACGCTAATTTTGTATAGTAATAAAATTAATTTACTGCCGTTTCTTGTACATATAATAGTAAAATTTTTTGTTTCAGGTAATTTTCATCCAGCAACCTAAATCAACTGAGACATGGTGGTAACGATAAAAATTTAAATATTTAGAACGTGCTTTGCCATTTTTTGATGAGTGTCGGATAGGCTATAGACATTATCTGATAGATTAAGTATGGAAAATCTGTCTTTATGCATGACCAGGACCTTTTTTTACCTTTAAATAGAAACAAAAAAAAAACTTGCAAATGCGCGTTTTTTGCATACTGATACTTACTGCTACTTACAGGGGTGTAACTATACCGTTCGAGGCCCCTGGCAAATTCGTTTTCGTTTTACAATGTCAATCCAATAAAAAAACATGTCAAGCGATCGATTATTGTAAAAAATAATCGCTTGCCACTTGTCTAGGCGGGCTGATCAGGGGCCCGTTCCGGCTAGGGGCCCGTGGCGTTTTGCAGGCTTGCCACCTTGTAGTTACGCCTCTGGACAATTATATCTCATTGTTTTAGCTCTTGAACCCTATAAACACTTAATTTAATGGAAAAACTATCAGCTGGAGTTATTATTATTATACGCACAAAATTGTATATACATAGTATAGTACATATTACTTAAAATATAGAACTTATACATAGTGTAGGATACATACATACAGCAAACAATTGAAAATCAGTAAGGCGTAAATGTAGTTGTCAAGGTAACAATCGCTAACCTTTGTACAATAAGTAATTAGGGTACAGTTGGAGTAAGTTACTAGTGATCTAGCTGATATAACTTTAAAATATTATATTTCATTTTAAGTTTTCAACTGTACAATCTAAAACGTTTCATCAATTTACCTTCACCTTAAAATTAGAACAGCAAGTAATGCATATTTCGAGAATGGCTTTTTAAAGCCCTTCATTTTCATACCCTACTCGACCTGTATGGTCCGAAAAATTTTTTTTTACTCAACAACTCAACTTCAAAATCCGTCATTTTTAATGTACCCAGTATTACGCGTGCTATTAAACTATAAATCTAACGACACAACATACATTAAAATCCGTCAAGTCATTCTGGTTTTAGCAGGGAAGGTACAAAATCAACATACATACTTAAATTCATTAAGCCAAGAAACATTACCATCCCTTTGGAGAAAGAAAAAAATAAAAACATCTAGTTTTCGATGTTTGAGATGATAGAGTAAGAAATGAAAATGTGTGGTTTTTGACATCGCATCATAATTCGTAACCATTCTCTTAGTAGTGCGGTCCATTTCAAATTCCATCACAACACAGTTTTTATATTTTCTACGTTCCGTTTATCTCTGAAAGTTGTGAACCGATTTTATTGATGACGACCTCTGTGGCGCAGTGGTTGAGCACCTTGGTAGCTCACGCCAGGAATTCAAATTCCGCCTACGGAACAAAAGTTTTTCAAAGTTCCTGGTTCGTGGATGTGTATTAAACATGTGTATCATATAATAAACATCTTAAATATGTGTATAGTATAAAAGTATTAAATATACTTCCGCTCTCTGGTACCTGTAAAACAAGTCAAGTACTTACCACGGGGCCAGACTGACGTGGTGTAAAGCGTCTATAGATATTATTATTATTATTATTATTCGTCTTACAAATTTTGGAAAGAACTTTTTCTGTAGAAGGTTTATGCCCTTAATTGACTTATACGGTGCCTATACTTACCCATGTATTTATTATAGAAATTAGGTATTCCCAAATAAAACTATTAATATAACTATACTGTAAAGCCATTTAAGATTTTCCTCCTACGTAATGGATTAATGATTTTTTCATAATATAATAATTATCGCACATACATCATATTTTAAGTATCGCGTTGATTAATCGATGTAATAGTTCTCAGCATCAGTCATGTGGCATCTTTAGCACATTTCTCATGTGCGGTAACGGATTTACATAACTCGGAAGTGTTTTGTCGATATTCACACGTAATACGCCGTGAAATACGTTTTTTGGTGCCGAACGGTAAGTTCTTGTCGACCGTGCAACAATATAGTTCACAGTTATTAAGTACTATCGGAGAAATTATAACATGACGGATTTCGATATTTCTTGTGACGTTATGCGATGCTTAGAAGTTTTAGATGGCCCTTAGATGATCAATTTTAATGAGAAATATCACGTATCTTATATTTTTTTTGCTTTTAATTCTATCTTATCTCATCTACTAGTCTTCTGCTAATCTTATTGATATTAAAAGAGTGAAAGTTTGTGAGTTTGTGAGTGTATGTTTGTAACTTCTTCATGCTTAAACGGCTTCAGCGGTTTTGATAAATTTTGGCATGGAGGTAGCTGATATTCTAGACTAGAGAGGATAGCTCAATGATTGACGAAAAGTTTGGGCGAGTTAAATTTTTTAGTTCAGTATCGCTCTATATTTTTAGTCTACATACAGTTGCAGCTACATTCTGTTAGAACTAAACATGAAAACATTAACCATTTCGTCTTTTAATCGTATCTATTGAACAATTAGAGTTATGTTCGTTTTAATTTTCTATTGCGCATATTGCAGGTCTAGGGTCTGTTTTGCAAACATCATTTCCATCCATGGAAGTGAGTAGTGACGTTTTACAAATATTATTTCCATTAAATCTTAGAGTAGTTACGTTTAAAAATAATAGTTCCATATTTAAAGCTATTTTCGAATTTCACTCGAGCAAAGTCGCGGGCAAAGATAGTTTATAAGATACAAAGTATAGGCAAACGACAACCTAATTTTACCTTGGCGTATTCTTATCTTGATGGCAATATAAATTTCAATTCAATTTGTCCGTTTTATTCTTATTAGCTTTCACAACTAATAAGTTGTGATTGGTACGCGGAAGTGGAAAGCTTGTTATCATCCATACAGAGGCAACGTTCATTCAAAAATACATTAATGAAACAATAAGGTGCACTTTAGAAAGTGTTTGTTTATTATACAATCGTTTATCAAATGATCTATATTATGTAAGTGATCTAAGCTATAAACTAGTTAGTGCAATCATAACTAATTAGGTGTTTTACTGCCGATAAAATTGATGTACAAGACTGGGACTGTAAGACCGGGAAAAAAGTGAAAGAGTAGAAAATGTGAAGAAAAAAAATCGTGATTTGTATGACCCAGCGCCCCAGCGACAGGAGTTTGCCCATATAAATCGCAAAAAAAAATCGCTTTAAGAGGCACTAGTTTCATAGTGGACTCTATATCACTGACACATACGATCCGTAAAGTTTTATCACATACTTTTGTTACACCCTGTATAAAAACCAAGTCCCTATTCCCATTCCCTTGCAAAGGCCGCAACGCACTTGCGACTCTTCGGATGTCACGAGTGTCCATGGGCGACGGCAGTTGCTCTCCATCAGGTAACCCGTCTGCTCGCTTGCCCCCTAAATATCATAAAATAAAGTTAGTCATTTTCATAAAAGCGATCCGCAAGCGGCTTGCATTGCTATAATATGTTACGCCCCACGCACACATTATTAAATCTAAGCTACCTTATCAATGTGCCTGTGTAGTTACAGTCGTTTTGCGATGGCGCATAGATACTAGGGCGCACACACGCAAGCTGCGCGTGGTCCGTTTCTATAAAGATGGCGTACTAAGACTATGCCGAAAATCGAGTTGATTGTTTAGTTAGGGCGTGAAGAAAGAACATTGTTAATACAAACGTACTTTCCCATTTAAAATATTAATACGGAATATGGATCATTATTATAATCGTCATTATTAAGGTATCTAAAACCATTTTTCCTGCAAAGAATTTTCCACCGCACACCGTGACCGTCAACAAGATCATTTCAGCCCGATAAAATGCCACTGTATGACATAGGCGACAGGTTTCATTTTGCTCTACGCCACTAAAGGTCGGTGATGACATGGACGCTGAAGCAATGTCGCTAGAAAATGAAACCTATAGCCTAGATCATAAAGTTGCATTTCATCGGTCCGAAATAATGTCGTTGACGGTGAAGGCGCGCGGTGGACAAACGGCCTTAAGCTACCTACATATGGCGTAACGCACGACCGACTATTTTGTTCTTTCCGACATTCATTCTAAACAAATGTGTTCCGACAGTGTTTCAATTTGCATACCACGTAACTCCCATGGTTTCCTTCCTATTTTCTAATAAGCGGCATTTTCTCCGTAATAAAACTTTATATCTGACAGTAAAGCTAATGACGTAAGTGATCTTCATACTGGCTCCGTGAGCGTCCGAGCGAACCGAGTCTGTAAGAAGATGGGATGCCTACAAATAGATAAAAAAATCATTCGTTAAAAAAACGCATCATTCGGTATTGTTAATAAATATTTTTAACTATATTAATATGTACGAATCGAATTAGCCATTTGATGGTTAGCATTTATATGATAATAAAATTCGCAGAGCAAAGTTTCATGAGGCATAAATAGAGTTTTCATCATAAATATTAAAGAAAGCAGTGACCAGACATATAACTAATAGGCTGGACATAAATCCGGACAAATGAGCCCGTCCGTCGCGGCTGGTTTTTTCTAATGACATTTAGAGGGCAAGCGAGCAGACGGGTTACCTGATGGAAAGCAACCGCCGTCGCCCATGGACACTGGCGGCATCTATAGAGTCGCAAGTGCGCTGCCGGCCCTTATAAGTAGAAAGGAAATGATAATGGGGATAGGGGATTAGGAAAGTTGGGCCACCGGTAAACTCACTCACTGAACGAAACACAGCACAACGCCGTTTCACACCAGTTTTCTGTGAGGCCGTGATATCATCCCGGTCGAGCCGGCCCATTCGTGCCGAAGCATGGCTCTCCCACTACAGAATTTCGCTGTGTTCGTAAAGTGAGTGAGGTTATCGAAAGCTCAACTCCGTATTAACTGTATTCCCTTTCCCTATTCCTTTTGCCTTTTCCCTCATAACGGGCCGGCAACACAATTCTGACGTTACAAGTGTGCATGGGCGATGGCAGTTGCTTTCCATCAGGTGACCCATCTGATGCTGTCTAGTTACATAAAAAAAGACAATAAAATGTGATGAAATTACTTAACGCAACCGTTTTTTCATGTTTTTTACGTGACGACTTGATATTGCCGTAAAGGAATTGATCTACGATATTAATTAGGTGATCTAATAAAATTTCTAGCCGAGTGGAAAAATAAGCTATATAAAAATTTACCTTTGCTACAAAGACTGACAATAAATTCACAATGTTTGTAGCGAAGTAAATGCCATAAATTGAGCAATATTAAAACCTAAGGCAAAGTCGAGTTCCATTAAAGAATGATTTAATTAAAGTTAATTAAAATTCGGAAATATGCTCCCTGGGCAACAGTGCTAAATTGGGTTTTATTATTTTACAATTAGGTTGAATATCGCTTGTCCGCCCTCACTCTTATTTTAACCCTGCTGAGGGATAAGAGAGGGAATACTTTGGATATTTTTTAGTAATTTAGAAAAGCAAGTAAGATAGCTACTACTTTTACCGTTTTATCAATATTATTTGTATTTGTGGCCAGCAATTATATTCTGGTGGAAGTAATAAAAGTCGATAATTTTCGAAATTAGCGAAAAAATATTTATCTTAGCAAAAAGAGTCGTCTTGATAAACGGACAAACACCAAAAAAAATTCATATTTGCAATTTGGCGTAAATACCCGACTCCTTAAAAGCGAGGAGGTCCTACGTCTAGATTAATATTTTTTTAGATTGTTTGTCTTTCGATTCCGAAATTGACTAGATTTTTGGCATAGACTAAGTTGAAAGGACAGAGATTAACATAGACTACTTTTAGTTTTAAAACATCCAAACAAAAAAATGTATTTTTCCCAATTTTCGAATTCCACGCAATCGGAGCTGCAGGCAAAAGCTAGTAATAAAATATTTCTGTACTAGGTATAACCTTGACAAATTCATTTTCGTCATTTTCTAATAATATAAGAAACATAACAAAATCTCCAAAAACAGCAACAGAAAAAAAAATCCACAACCGAACATATAACCTCCTCGTTTTAGGAAGTCGGTTAAAAACTAGCCAATTGCTACGACACAAGCATCGATATTTCGCCAGTTTTCTGTTGCTGTTTTTTGACATTTTATGTTTTTTTTTCAATGTTTCAAAATGACTTTGTCAAGTTCATTGTCTAGTTAAGTCGCACAGGTTATATAATAAAATAAATAACAACTATGTAGGTAGTAGATAGTTTTAATGGTTTAAGATTTATCGAAATTTCTAGATGCGTGTTTCGTAGTTACCTTTAACAAATATGAAACTATAAAAATTCATTAAATTTTTAATAGGTAGTTCGTAGTGTGTAGGGTACGACTTTCGTTTGCCCTCGCTTATGCCTCGTCTAGGTGTGCCAGTCCACTTGCAAGTTGAAATAGCTTTAACAAGGATTCGGTTAGTGAGTTGGAAGTCAATAAATGTTATTTTGTAAGAAAAATCCTAAAGTAGTTATAGGAATAAAATACCATGTAAATGTGATAGAGCCTGTCTAAAGCCAATCTGAAGGTTTTAAATATTTATTGTATTTTTGATTTGAAAATATTGAAACAATTTTGTTTTGTATTTTGTATAAAATGACTAAAATGAAAATATATCAACATCAATGATAAATTAAAAAAAAACATAAAAGCTTAGTTCTGAGGCATTTCCACAACATACTACAAAAGCATTACTCTAGGTGAGGGTTTAGAGGGTGAAAAACGTTATGGCACGTTGTATGAAAACCGTCTGGTACACAATCCTCTTGACTTAAAAAAATAAATTGTGCACAACTGTTTAGATGCAGATGGCTGTTTGGTTATCAAAGAGTTGATTCACATCCAGATTAAGGACCTAAGTAAATTTGGTGTCTTGTGTCAAACGCACACAACGGATTGCAACTTGCATATAATTGATATTGGACAAAATAACGTAGTCTGTTCGTCAGTCTTCCATATTCAAACAGCCGAAAAACTTGTATTATTTTTTTTCTTCTTTTTTGGCAACATGACACAACGGGTGCGTATTTTGTGCCACAGACAATCTAATTTTAATTCAATTTTCTTGTTCCAATAGTTTTTAGCAACGTTACATAAATTTCGTCAAGTCTAAAGTCTAGTCAGAGTAAAGATAAAACGTCAATACAGTCAGAGTCAAGTCAGTCCATTTAGTAAAGCGGTAGAAGCTTTACTAAAACTTCGGATGGAGTTAACATAAAATAGCACGTTTCTTGAAGTTGTATCACTTGTGCACACTCGTGCATAACAACGAATTAAGTTTAATATTCGATATTCTACCATTATCACACATTAAACACCGAAATAACACAAATTTAACAAAAAAATACAAAACACACAACGTTACTCTCTGAAATACCCGCCAAAACTTCGAAAACTTGTATTAGATATTGTTAATAATTTTTGCTTCTCCCCTTCTTTTGTTTTAACGCACACGGCACAACGCGTACCTTTTTTTTTCAGATTATAATATTTAAAACTTCGTTGTGCAAAAAAATTTATGTAATGCAGGAACCGTACATTTTCCCGGGATAAAAAATATCCTATATGTTGCCCAGACCTAAAAGCTATTAAACAAAAAAAGATTTATTCAAATCCGTCCAGTAGTTAAACAGATAAGCAGACAAATTTTTTTGTCGATATGTGTTCTATTACTGTGCCTTAGCATCACATTGATTTTTTTGTAAAAATATTAAATGTACAGACACTCCAATTTCACTGTTTTATTATATGTATATAGAAGGAACACTCAAATTACAAAGACCTTTAGTAGTCTAGGAGTCTTTGTAATTTGAGTGTCAGAGTCAAATTATTGATAAAATCAGATTAAAACAATTTGACACTCCTACATCCAATAGTATACTTACATTTTACGCTCGCACCAGCGTGCCCGGTGCCAGCAGCTCGCCCGTTCAAGCGGGGCCTCAGAAACGGAGACGGGGGGAGAGTTCGTTGACCCCTCACCCTGCGCCATCGACGGAAAATGAATTTCAGCCTTCGACATCGGCCGTCCTCAGTCCGATATCCCCGTACGGATATGATAGCTCCTAACTAAACATTAGGGTATCGTAGCTAAATGGAGGAAAACGAAACCCTTATAGATTGGGTCTGCGTGATGTCTCTTTGTCGGTATGTCCGTAGGTCACAGCCATATTTGATAATATAAGTGCATAGGTGTGTTGTCTGTTACCTCCTCAAACCCAAACCGCAGTACCGATTTGGCTGAAATTTGGTATAGACATTCTTTGAGACCTGAGGAAAGGATAGGAAACTTTTTATCCGGGACAAAATAAATGGTTCCCGTGCGATAAACGAATTTTGGCGCAACGGAGCTGCGGGTCGTCTAGTTGGTAATAAATTTTGAAAGTTTCTGCTTTTGATATTTATATTTGTACCAAAAAAATGTTAGTTACGAGCTATAACATTAAGACTGACATCTATACGACGCGATAACCCTAAAATACACTATTTGTGGACCCTAAAATGGGAAATTTAATATTTCACATAGCCCCAAAACACTAAATTGGGATTTCATATACCCGTGTCCTTTTTCGTTTGTTATAAAAGGACATGTTATTAAGATATTTCATAGGGGGATAGATATGTATTTTTTAAATCTAGACTACATGATAATTGAAGACATAAGTGGAAGAAGCAGATAAGTAACATTTTAAAATCTACCGGATTTTTGCGTAATAACGCTTTAAGACCAGTAAAATGATGTGAGTTTTAAAAAAATGTGGTTTTTATATACAGCTAGTTACATTAGCTAGATAAAAAATAGGTAATGTTGAAAAAAAAAGTGTATGTATGTAACTCGGACGTTGCAAAATGTTAGTTATCCGTTTCTTCCACTTATGACTTCAATTATTATCAAACCCAACCCACTCGATTCTTCTTATGGACTTAGTTGATATGAGAGTTACATAGGCTACATTCAGTATTGAAAAAATATCGTGTTCCCAAAATACGTATGTATTCATATTTTTACGCGACTTTTGAATTCCACACAAGCGAAGTTTCGTGTCAAAGCTGGCACTTATATCATACATACCTATATGTATGTGTGTTTTTTAAAGTTATAATTCAAAATGATAGGCTGAAATGTTAATTAATGTTAGCGTATTGAACTATACAGTATGTCATAAACTCATAATAAATGCATATTCGCTGGGAAAGCTTGAAACAGGTTTAATTTTTTTTCGAAAGCGGGATCCCTGTGGCCCTTGCGCAACTGCAACCCTAAAGGATCTATTGTGACTCCTTCGTATTACAGCACCGTCCCCAAATCAATGCTACTCATAAATTGTACGATGTGACTGGGGTTGGCGCTACGAATATCCTCTGCAGAACATTCGTAGCGCCCAAAATGCCTGTTCCTGCTCTGTATTAGTGCAGGACAGTCCAGAAGAAGGTGGACAGGTGTCTCATCCTTCTCCTTGCAGAATCTGCAAGTCGTTATGATATCGAGGTGTTTGTTGAGCTTGCGGGTCCTATTTAGGCTTCTGGTAAGGATCCATAGTAGGTTCCTCCCCATAGTGAGCGTCAATTCTGACAGTTTTTCGTTGAAGCTAGGAGAATTAGTGCCTTTGAGATTTGATACAAATAGAAAATAAAACAAAATAATCTTTTAACTTTATATTATTGGATTTAAAATGCATCGTCCTGTACTCTGGGAGTACGTCATCTAAACATATACTTACTCTTATATCTCGTGAACGACAAAATAGGACAACTTAACTAGACCCGTTTATACAAGAGAATGGAAAATATACTTGATGTATAAAAACTAGACACAAAAGTTCGTACAACATGTCGTCAGTTTATTCGAGACAATAAATTAACTATGTATCTTACAAAACCAAAAATATTGCTAACTAGTTGGTGTCCGCAACTACGTTGCGCGAAAATTTGTATGTCACGCGCAAACCGTACATTTTACCGGGATAAAAAGTATCCCATATGTTGCCCAGGCTTTATAGCTATTAAATAAAAAAAGATTCTTCAAATCCGTTCAGAAATTCCCGAGATTAGCACGTACAACCCCAATTGATTGATTATTTCGTAAAAATATTAAATGTCAGACAAACACTCCAATTTTACGGTTTCATTATATGTATAGATTTAAAAGTGAAAGTTATTAAAAATTTCAAGAATAGGAAATCAGAGTCAGTAGTAGGTAAATATTATTTTTAAAGCTATAGAAGTTTTAAACTGAACGGTTGAAAGGCGAAAAATAAAGCGTTGAATTTTTAAAACAACATAATTTTGTCCCCAATAATTTTGTTCCCGTGTGTGTAGAGGTATATTAATAATGCAAACGCAGTTAATGGGATTTCAAGCCTCCTCCACCGCGCAAATATTTCGGTTCGCATATTTAATACACCAAATCATGGTGTAAGTTGAGACTGTTTTAAAAGGGGAATAACATATTTTATTAATAGAAATTCATGGCGAATTACATTAAAAATGTCTTTACGTAACCTAAGGTTTAGATTAGAATTTTGTGTCTAGTTTTTAACAATTTATTTACAAAATATCTTATATGACGCTACACCTACAGCCGAGGTACTATGATATTTCTACTTTTTTATTTTTAATTGAAAAAAAAAATTTGTCAACTTAATGTATTAATAGTATATTTGATCGAAGTTATGAGTTGATTCTTTGTAATACCATTTATTTTAGCCGCCAGTAAAAATAAACATATTGAATGAAATAAACAATAAAAAAGTTTTATATTGACTAAACAACTATTCTATAGTCAAATTTTTAAAATTCGTTAAGAAAAACTTCCAAAATACCACCGTACCAACTGTAACGTCACTTATACGATCTATATCTAAGGGATTGTATTCAGTACGTCATTTTGCTTTATCTATACAATTATTATTTAATATCAACCACAAAACGATTTCATTACGTCTAATATAGCGAGTTATTCATGAGACATACCGAAACTTACTGCGACAAGGATGACAAGAATGATAACGAATTTGATTCGCTGTTCATATTGAGTTGTTCTGAATTATAATATTTATATTTGCTAGCATATAATATGCAATGTAAGCTAGAGAATCCTAACTTAACAGTAAATAGCAGTGGTCAAAGGAAAACCTAAAAATTTAGGACTAAGATAAGGTGAAATTTTAACACAATTTTACTATCGTGTTTAATTCTTTGAATTTCATGTTTAAAAGTTATTTTAAAACATTCTGATAAAGTATTTAAATGTTATCTGGAATAACATAATGATTTAGCATAAATGACTACTAAAACATGCATTTTTACAAACCGAAATTTCATTACAATGTAGTCGATATGGTAAAACTAATTAATTGGTTTAAAAATGTCTGTATTTAACTGAATATAAGCTAAAACCTATCGGGTACTTAACTAATATTTGCAACTTAAACCCTAATACAGATCACAGAGTTAGAAATCCAAGAACACCAATCCTCTTACGTTTTGGATCTAATACAGAAACTTTAGGGAAAGATTTCATGCCTATACATACTCTTTTATTTATTTTTTTTACATTTCTGAAGAAAAGAGAAAAGAAAAATATTTTGTATGTATGTCCCCTGCATTCTTCTTCGGTCGGTTCATTGCAAGATCGATTTCTTGCAAGAGAAGATTCCATTCAGATGATTGTTGTCGTAAAGAGTTAAATTTTTTTTGTTTATCTTTTTCAGTTTAAAATAATTTTGGGGAATGTCGGCATATATTTTTTTATGTATTTAGAAAAATGTCAAAGTTTTTATACTAATGATTACTCCAAAGTTTCTGCAACAGACTTATCCAAACGCGACACGACAAAAGCGTAACTATCTATACAGATGACTAGAGCTAACACTTAGAAAATCTACATAATTACAGTTAAGAGTCTAGGCTTTTGGAGTTCTTCAGCGAGCGGGTACCGAACGGGCCCTTCTTTTTTATCTTCTCCGTGGGCGCGTAGGACTCCTGGGAGAACGTGTTCTTCGGGATGGTGCCAGGGGAAGTCCCGCTTTCGGAGCTCACGGTAGCCGTACTAGAGGTGTCACTCGCACTGTTACACACCGACAGCTCCTGCCCGGGAACGGACACTATTTGCCCGATCTGCTTCTGCCGCACCAGGTTGATGCTTTGGCACACGTTTTTCATCTCCCCGTCGGTTTCCTTCTTGTGGTATCTGGTGAGGGTGCCCGCCGAGCCCGCGGAGTGCGCCCGATACATCGGCATGAATTGTGACTGGGGGTAGTACTGCATTTCTTGCCCGTGGGGCACCCAGGGTCCCATGGTGGAGACCACTGGGGGAACGTGCGGCCACATGGGCATCTGGACCATGTGGGATCCGTCCGCCATGGGCCCGAAGCCTGGCGCGACGGGCATCGGTCGCACTACGCCTACCGGCGTGGGCGCGGTGTGGGGTCGCATGGCAGGATGGTATTGCGCGTACTCTTCGCCCTCGTACATCCTGGTACCGACTTGGGAGTAGTCCACGTTCGGGAACACGGTGTGAGGGCCGCGTTGGAGATACGTGAACATATGCTGCTGCGCCTGCTTCATGGCCACGTACTGCTGTAGATGGAGGGCCGTCTGCTGTCTCTGCTGCGCCAGATCCGGCGGAGCGTTGGTGTTACCGTGTATGTAGTAGATGTGCGATTGGGAGCCGGTGCTGCCCGGACTCTGTTTCTGAGTGTACTTATTGTCGACGTTGTTCTGCGGATCTTGGTACTCCTCGGGCGGTGCTATGAACTTGGGCGGGGAGGGCGGCGTCACCTGCTGCGACATGGGGTAGCTGATGATCTGGGCGATGTAGGGCTGGGATTTGGCGGAGTGCGCCGGGCTGTGGGTCTGGAATGTGGGGTTGTACGTGATCTGCGAAGCGTCGTCCGACTGGTTCCCGGAGTCCTCCTTTTGGATAGCCCGTTGATTTTCGTTGGCCTCGTTTTTCTTTGGTTTCTGGTTGTAGGGCGCGACTTTGGGGTTGGTCTTCCAGTTGGCTCCGGCACTTTGGGGTCGCTTGACGGGGGATTTGGTGGGGTCCTGCCAGTCCCCGTTGGGTCTGACGTCCGGCGGGTGGTGGGATTGGGCGCTGTGGGCTCGGCGCGTCGGTGGGGACATACCTTCGGGGACGTGCTGCTGTCTGTAGCACCTCCTGACTGCTCCGGGACTGTTCTGTCTCTCCGGTGCCTGTGGCGCTGGTCTCTGCATTCTCCGGCGGGCGGGAGTGTTGGGGCTGGACTGGGAACACGAGGATTGTGTCGACTGCGACGCCGACCGCCATTGGTCTATCAGTTTCTTTCTTCTCTCGTTCTCTATTTGCACTTCTGTCTCGCTCGACGAGTCGTAATCTTTACCCTGTGGACAAGGAGTTTATTTTTATTTAAAGTTTGTGGTTAAATAATTGTCTATTTATCATGAGCTGCTAATAAATTAATTACAAATAATTTTTAATTAGTATTGTTTTAATGAATTCCAGTACATACTTCCTACCTTTTCAATCTTCTCGTCCAGCATTTTGAAGAAGTCTTGCATACTGGCTGACACTTCACTGTAAATTTAAAATAACATTAACTAACTTTCTAAATCACCATTAACACTAGGAATGGCAAAGCACTTGCAAATCCTTTGATATCGCGAGTGTTCATGGGTAACGGCATTTGCTTACCATCAGGTGACCAGGTGACCTTTACCTCCTTATTTTATTAAAAAATTACACGATCGGTTGACCGTTGAATTCTCAACTCTCTTCCTTTTGGAAGTCGGTTGCAATTTTTTTTTTACCATGCGCCAAAGCTATCTTGTAAGTATGTAAGTCAGTAACTACCTTTTAAGTATGTAAGTCAGTAAGTGGCTGTTATGTTCGACGTTAACACTTTATTTTGGGATAAACTTGATCGCGTTATTAGGGGCAAATATAATAATTATTACAGCAATAACAATCAAGGGTTGCCTTTTATTGGCCGTTATGGAAAGCGATTGAAAAGTTTACAAGTTCGTGATGTACGGAGTGTTATTATTAGAGACCATATACGAAAGTTCTCGTTTTCTCTATTTAAAACTAGATTGACGTGTTGCCGCGTGTCTGACAGTATGCTGGGGCAGCTTGTTTCGTACTTACACAGTGTTCACACGTCACGTCACCGACAACACGTGACAACGTGTTAGTTTTAAGAAGTATATTAATATGTATGTTAGAATTTAAGGTATATATTATAATATAAAAATATGTATGCTAGTTTTGAGGTATTCGTAGTATGGGTCTTAGATGCCGGAAATAAAAATGATTCGATTTAAGTGTTGGGGTACGCGAGGAAGGGACGGTAATATTTATAAGGAAATGTAGGATGCTGGGACTTACACAGTGTTGGGTTGGGCGTTGAGTGGCAGTATGTGCTTGGAGTTGTCCTCCTCCTCCGTGTCCTCGGCGGGCCCCGACCCGGCGTTACCCTCCTCCTCATCTGCCTCTTTGTCCGCAGCGCCTGGTGAAGAGATCGGTACTTTTGAATACTAAGCAAGACTTTTAAATTATTGTAGCAAATCGTTGGAACAAGCCCTTAACTTAGGTTAGGCTTAGACGCCGTTTGTCCACCAAAACAGTCAAACGAGAACGAGATTATTTCAGACTGATAAAATGCTACTTTTTCGTAATTTAGTATCTAGGTAAGTATACCTACGAATATTTATATTTTATCATCGAACATTTTCCCATTTTGAAACGGCAGTTTTATAAAAGTGGAGTTGCGGATAAATATCCGCAACTTCCACAATTCCTTTATTTTTGTCACCAAATTGGAGTGTCTGTACATTTAATATTATTGCAAAATAATCAATGTGGGGGTGCTAAGGAACAGTAATAGAACACATATCGACAAAAAAAGTTGTCCGTTTGTCTGTTTATCTGTTTGTACGCGCTAATCTCAGGAACTACTGGCCGGATTTGAATAAATTCTTTTTGTTTAATAGCTATTAGGTCTAGGCAATATATAGGATACTTTTTATTCCTGAAAAATGTACGGTTCGCGTGATTTGCTAATTTTTGCGTAATGAAGTTGCGGGCACCTGCTAGTTTGTAATAAATCCCGTTTTACTGTCAACTGGGCGGTTGGGCAGTCAATTACCTAAATCGGATATTGTCTCGTTACCGAGTACGTCATATCCCGCCCGAGGCGCCTGTGTCCAGACGACAGAAGATTACGACAAAAACGCTTTGATATCAGAACATCGTTGTAGTTGTTGAGGGAAATTGACATGAAATTTAAAGTAATGGAAGTGATTTTGAGTTTTAGAATTGAAAGTTTTTACTTTGTTTTAAGTTTGTGTTTTGTATGGGCAAAAAATAATCAATCAACGGATCAAAACCAGTGAACGGATCGGGCCGAAATTTTGCGTGACGATAGAGATTATGACGTATACATTCACTGAGGAAGAATTTTGATGAATTCTACCCCCCAAGAGGATAAAATAGGATATGAAAATTTGCATGGAAAAAATTCTTAACACGAACGAAGTCGACGGCAAAAGCTACTTATACTATATAATGGCACCCAAGAGGAACAAGGTCACATTATCCGTTATGTCCATAGCTCAATATTCTAGAGGACCTATAAAATTTTACTCTTCTCCTTAACATGCGTATCACCAATCGATATGTAGCTCATCGCTCATTTATTATACTATTTAATGTTATTTACCTATAGGAAAATCCAATTAAGGGTTATTTATACATATTATAGACCTAAGGTGTGTAAACACTGACCCCTAATTTATCAAAATATTTAAATAATAATATAACTTTTTTCTCATCATTAAGGACATTGCATAACCATATTCAAAACAAATAATTATAATAAAAATGCATAAACTGAAGCAACTTAAAAATTATTTACTATTTAGAGCAGAGCAATGCCAAAGATGAAAAGGTGTCGCCGCTGTCCCTGGTCTTCCGTGATCATCTACCCCATAAGAAAGAAACATAAGAAGAATTTAAATAAATAAAAAAAACAGAGAACAAAAAAAGTTTATCTTCTGAAGGTTTGCAGTCCTTTTCTGGAATATTAAAAACGTTACATGAGACAGCCGAAATGACCATAGAACCTTGTGCACTAACCGCCCGCGTTGAATCGTCAAATTCGTCCTTTCAAAAAATCATTTGTTGTCTTTAAAGAGAAAATGATTTTATATTGATTTATAGATGTGCGTTTACTTTTACTATAATATTTAAGTCCAAAAATCTCTTGCCTGCTCTCTCGTTGTTTGTGGCTTTACTTGCGTAGAAAATGTTGGAAAACAAGTTGTTTTTCTAATAACAAAACTTTTGCGTTCCTCTTCTTGCTTTTAATTCAGTATTTGCCAAAAATTAAGTTGGTTAGTTGCTTCGTTGAATGACATGCGATACACAATTTCGCATACAACATTTTGCTTTTACCCGTGGTTTTGTTTAGAATAAGAACATTAAGGGCCAGTTTCACCGCTCACTGATAAAGTTTCTGATAGGCTATCATATTTTGATACATTCGCCATACAGCATTTCATCTGTCAAATAAAGTTGCGGATAGACTATCTATAAGTGGTAAAACAGGCCCTGAATATCAAGAGTCCTGTTTAATTCCACGAGACCATTTTATCCGAGTGTAAGATTTTCCATTATTTATGTAGATCAGTTTTTATACAGAAAATCGAAACCCGTTTAGAAAGTATTATTCCACCTCAACATAAACGCCCCCTGAAGTGGTAACGGGCCAGCTAATAGCCTATAAAGGCCAATTACCTGGGACACTACACCGTACGTGTTGGATGACGCAGTTCCGGGTTGTTACTTTGTTAATTATGCACGCAATAATTATAAGGTGTTATAAGAGATGCGTTGCTTGGGAACCATAAGATCCAAGATCTTTTGTCCAAGTTGTTTGCCATGCATACACCATAAGAAAAGTGTTTACAAAACTGATTTTGAAAACTTTAAAATTACTTTCATTTTTTTTCTGCGGCGGTGCTGACTGTATTATAATTCAATCTATTACATAATAGCAGAAAAAAATCGCGTAAGTAGAATTCGCAGTGCGGGACTCGTGGACCTGTTCTAAAGGCAACTGATTCTTGGTATGTATACAAAGTCAAAAGCTATCTCTGATGCACGAGAAAATTCTATTGAAAATTTTTCTCTCAGATTTTCCGCCTATCGATAGCACTAATAATAATTGACCTGATTTAATATTCTAGGAAAAACCAGGGGCTGTACTGCGAAACCTTTTCGCTACTCGAACGAACGAATCGTGTAGTTGAAAACAAACTGATCGGACGCGGCTGACAGCTCATACAAAAACATCCGCGACTGACGTCAGACCCGGCTGACAGCCCATACAAAAACGTCCGCGACTGACTTCAGACCCGGCTGACAGCCCATACAAAAACGTCCGCGACTGACTTCAGACCCGGCTGACAGCCCAGATAAAACGTCCTCGACTTAAACGCCTTACACTTCGCGCGTCCGTAAGTCGCGTCCGATCAGTATGTTTTCCGCTTTATGCTGCATCCTACTCTAATGCACGCTCTCTACATAATCGGCGATGATCTGAGAGCGTGAGATTGTTTATATTCGGCACGATCATCGGGAAAGAATCCTCAAAATCGTTCGTAGTAGTTTGTCAACTCTTTGTTCAAAGGAATCAACGATGATCGGTGACCAGAGCCGAGTGTGCCCTCGACACGATCGGGCGCGCATTTGTAATCGTCGATTATTATTATAAAGACAACCATAACAAACGTGGAATGACGAAGAGACGGCAGCATCGGTCGAGTCCGAAGATGTTTGAGAGTAGAGATCCTGGAGTGTAGTAATGAAAAACATTTTATATCGGAAAATATAAAGCTTGTTATTCTAGTCCGGTCGGGAAAATAAAGAAAAACTGCATGAATTCAGCTGTTGTGGAAAATTTCACCGGAATACGTGACTATCGTCGGACTATTCTGTTTCGGGGAAAAATCCGGACGAAAAGTTTGACTACTACAAAAAAAAAAACTTCTATAAAAACGTGATAAGTGACGAACGTGAATTTCTCCTACAAAAAAATTATATATTATCTAATAGATTATGCCCGCAACTCCGTTGCGCTAAAATTCGTTTAGCGTGCGGGAACCGTACATGTGGGATAAAAATATCCTACGTTCTTCCCCGGGACTCGAAACAGTTCCACGCAAATTGTAACAAAATCGGTTCAGCGGTTGGGGAGTAAGGAAGTAACAGACAGACACACTTCCGCATTTATAATATTAGTATCGATATCTTCGTTATATATACCGCTGGTTATATACTAAAGTGACACAGAATTGCCAATTTTACAGGAGAGAGCAAAGAAAAAAAAATTGCCGCAAGATTCGACCAATCACAACACGACACTAGTGTTGTAATTCAGCCATTTGTTGACATACGAATAGTTTCATTCACATGGGAACAGAGACTATGCTGATTTTTTTTTGGTGTATCGAACTCATTTTTTACACATTCGGTATTGTGCCGTTTTAGCACATAATGTTACACGAAATTATGAGGTTAATGGATCAAAATCCGTACAAAATATGCATATGAGTCAACCATATTATCTAATTACCGTGAGGGCACAGTGACTTTGTCGTATGCATATCACCGTCATCATGTATGACAACACAAATACATATATTATACTGTAACTTGTGAAATTGATGAACATAGCGTAGAATACGTTATATAAGTAAGCATAGAGAAATTGGTCCATAGTAACACACGTAGGCCTTTGCATCCATTGTGGATGATTTATACAGTACTAGAGGTCGCCTTGTGGTCGAAATTCGACCATCAATTATAAAATTCATCGTGTTGAGGAGCTATAAAAACTAAACTATATAAAAAAGATTATCTATTTTCAATCCAATCACAGACTTTATTTTGGCATAAAGTTCTCGTTACCAGGCCATTAATATTTATCTAACAAAAATCAAACTTCAACCATAGACTAAAGAGTATTTCAAGTCATATCGTGGCATGTCAAAATATTTTAGTGTATATAACGTTTAATTTATTAAAAACATATAAAATCAAAGCAAGCAAATTAAAACAATTATGGTATTCCACACTTCTCCATTCAACTATAACGGGAGTAATTTCATGCTTTTAGATCTACGCGTCTTTCTTAAAAATGGATACAAAGTTTTCCGCTCGCGTATTAATATATAGATTTTCAGAGAGTAACCGCTCATCAAATACTGCATCTGGGACAGGATTTTAAATGACCGTTATGGTTGCCCACGTGCATATAGCATTATCTACATGGTCGGCATATCCAGAGGATATGATATATTTGGAATAGTAGTCACAAATAATAAAATACTATTACTCCCGTGGTGCTTCCCCTTAAGTTCTTTGACTTTCGGTCATTGCAACTTTGTGCTGTCTCCGCTTTGTATGGG
>JAOTAV010013554.1:0-25873 GCA_026546445.1 Cyclargus thomasi | reverse complement strand
GATTCCTTACAGATACGACTTTGGGGTTTTCGGTCTTGTTTTAAGAACTGAAAGCATATGCTACTACAATATAAAATATTCATACATAATCATCATCACTGCCATCACACTAGGCACCATTCATTATCGCATTATGACCCTATTATATACCCCAGAACACCTCAAAATTTATAGGGAAATATGATTTTGGTTTAATGATAGGTAGTCTAATCGTTTAGCACCAAAAAGTAAGATTTTGTACCAACGTATACCTACCATGGTTCACAAGGTGCTAATGGAACTTCTTATTCCTTAAAGATACACGTTTAAAGATTTTGGCGTTGTTTTAAAAACCCCAATTGCTACTATGGCTTTATACATCAACCCACCATCATTCAAGGTAATTATTCCGTCGCTTGTCGAGCGATTTGTCAGTTTTAAGGCGCGCTACATACCTTAGCCGCCGGCGCCGACGATATTTGTCGACAACATTTTGTCGGTGAGCTAGGTTGTTAGCTTCACTTACAAGATACGTGACGGTGGAACAAGCCTGCTGGCGGCTAAGGTGTGCAGTGGAGCGCTTTACAAATAGTAACATAATATGTACGGAGGAGGAACAAAACAAAGTAATAGCTGATTTATATTCAAAACTAGTTATACCCCACGGCGATACCCTTGGCTTAGTCGAGATTAAAAAGCTAATTCAAGATAGTTGAATTCGTTCAGTCGTTTAAACGTGAAGAAGTAACAAACATCACACTCACAAATGTACAAACGTACAAACTTTTGATTTATAATATTAGTAAGATATTGTATTTGCCGTGGGGGAGCCATGCTTCGGCACGAATGTGCCAAAGTTTCGACGGTCTCACGGAAAACTGGTGTGAAATGGCGTTGTGCTGTGTATCGTCCACCAGTGAGTTTACCTATGGCCCAACTTCCCTAATCTCTCCTCACATTCCCAGGCGCGTGCTCTCCATACTGGCTGAAAAGCAGTTCGTTGCTTGCCATATGAACTTCGACGTCTTGTTTGTACAAAATTCCCTTTTACGAGTGATAAATTTAATTATTAGTACAATTTAGCCCGACGGACGTTGTTTTACCGGTCTTTTACACTGTGGCTGAGTACCTCGCCATACACTCATTGGAATAATCCTGTGTCACCACTGACTATTCCCTTTTCTTGCGTAAAAAGGCCGGCAAAGCACATGCTACTCTTCGGATGTTACGAGTTCCATGGGCGTGTCCACGGTAGTTGCTTTCCATCAGGTAAACCGTCTATTCCCTTGCCCCTTATACAACAAAAAGGGTGAAATAAATATTATTTTTAAGAAAAAATTAAAACCGACTTTCGAAGGAAAAAACAAAAATAATAAAAAAGAAACTAAAAAGTATTAAATAATATTTATTCTTTAATAGTGCCTGTTTCAGAATTCAGTGAGGCAGCATATTTCCGTACACAGTCTTCATAATTTTGAAGTCGGTACCAGTCAAAAATTAAAATTTAGACAAAACATGACAAGTAAGCTGGTACCGACTGAAACAGGCACTGTTAAAGAATAAATATTATTTAATACTTTTTAGTTTCTTTTTATTTATTTTCTTTTTTCCTTAGGAAGTCGGTTTTAATTTTTTGTTAAAAATAATTATAAATCTTCTACATACAAATAAGTCGGGTTTTTCTTTCTGACGATATAACTCCAGAACGCACGAACCGATTTCCACGGTTTTTCATTCGTTGGAAAGTTCTCGGGCTCCATGAGGTTTAAACCAAAAATTTCAAGTGAAAATTTACCACGCGGACGGAGTCGCGTACAACAGGTAGTGCTACATATTAATTATTGTTAAGCGTATTAATCAAGTCATATTTGTTTATTTCTTATTCTGTGCAACATAGACTACTTAAGTTATATCCTGTAATGTAAACCTTATAACTTATTTATTTCATCATCGGGTTATTTCTTTGGCACTTCATTTACGAAAAAAAAACTGGAAATTTTTGGTTACCCACTTCTGCCATCTTCCGTCTATAATTATATAATATCTATGCCGTGTTACGTGGAAAAAAAGGGTAAGTAATAATTTGTAAACTATTGTTTTTGTATAAATGGAGTTCTTAGGACCAGTAACAATATTTTAAACAAAAATGTATATTCTGTGTATAGCCTAGTATATGTCTTTAAACATTATTAGAGAAACTTTTCTTTTGTCTTCAATTGTTAAGTCTTCTAGAAATGCCTTTAACACAAATGATAAGAACCTCGAATACCGCCACATGGTAATGATATTACTCTGCTCAAAATATAAAACCTAATAAAGTAACGATAAGTCCTGGAGTTTAAATTTTTCGTCCACCTTATTTTAGCGTTCTCAGTGGATTATATTTCGTGGGTTATATTAATAAACGTTATTTTTGAACGACATTCATTGTCGTATCATATTGAAAATATTTCTGATAGTAAATTCGATATAATAATCGAGCAATAACGCATACTTTTCTAGTTAAAATTCCAAGGGGTGCTCAAAAAAAGATTTATCAAACATCGACCACGACTGTGGATTTTCGTGATATTGAAAGTACAAACACGTAAAGTATTTTCGATTTCTTTTAGCTTGTGGGAATGGGATATATAAGGGATATCCTTGAAGGGTCCAACCATAAATTTTGATAATGTAAAGGTCTGTTATTATAATAATTAGTATTCTATCTTGACTGTAATTTAATAAAGTCACACACTCAATTGATTTGTGTAAATACGTAAAACATAATTTAAATAATGTAACAATTAATGTGAAATAAAAGGGCTTTTTTATTTTTATTTATTTATTTAAACGTCTGTCTGTCTGTCCGTCTGTCTGTCTCCAAGCTGTATCTCAAGAATTTTTATAGAATATTTATTTCTATTGCCGCTATAACAACAAATACTAAAAACAAAATAAACTTAATAAATAAGGGGAGGCGCTCGTAAACATGACGTGTTTTTTGCCACTTTTCCCTCGATATTAATTATGACGACAGGTAGTAATTTCAAATGTTCACTAAATCCTTAGTTTTATTTATACTTTAGTAATCAATAATAAAATTATGCCGAAATTAATAATTAAGGTAGCCTCTCATACAAAACTTTTTTTATCTATGTTTGCTCTAATATGGTAGGGAACTCTTCGCGCGCAAGTTTAACTCGCACTTGGCCGATTTTTTTGTTTACTTCAGTTTATTTTTGTTGCTTTTGAGAATATTTGAGGTATAAGAATATCTTATAATATATGCTTCCCTGAGTTCTTATACTTGGGAACACTACTTTCTTCCATTACAAATAATGTTTTTGAATCTACATTGACACTTCAAAAATAATCTTCAGTAGCTTATATTTGGCTTAATAACATCATATTTCTTGGCTTTATAAATATTATTTGGTATAATTTTCATTCGTGTGGCGTTCGCGTTATCGTCGGTAACAGGTGTGCCTCATCGCCGACGTTACAAATGGCGACGGTTTTATGCAAACTTTTGTCATCGTTCACGAAAAACCCGGCCTCATTTCATTTTAATAAAGCCATCCCTAAATTGGACGTTTCGGACGTATTTCATTGAGAATTTATTGTTTTTCAATCGTAAACGTAAAACTTGGCTTGTCGAGGCAAATGTAAGTAAACAAGAGTAGTCCTGTATTAGTTTCGTTATTATGATATTTTATGTAAGAAGTTGCATTCACAACCTTTAATTTTGAACTCTCGCTGTGTCCATTTGGTGGATAATTAAGTTCGTAGAGACGCATTATAAAAAAAAGTCAAGCCTTGCCACCTTTTATTTGCATTCTGCTATGATATTAAATACGCATTCAAGCAAAATATATCATAAGCACAGTATAAGAGATTAGGCCAGCGCGGTATCAAAATAAAATATTTGAATACGGATTATCTCTATACCATTTTTGTTGAGTAGGCCTTTTCTATCTTTGGATTGTGGTGTGGTGATTACGAACTAAACGGATTACTCAATAATGCAAAAAGGATCCTATCAAAGATTTATTCGAAAAGGACCTATGACTTACTTATGATTCACTTAAAATTATTTCTAATTCTGACAATAATAAAAAAAGGTTATAATTAATTTTAAGAGTTAAGGCCTTTTTCACCGCTTATAAACAATCTATCCACAACTTTATTTGACATATGTTATATGGAGAATCCGTCAAAAATTTGTAGATAGCTTAACAGAAACTTTATCAGTAAGCGGTGTAACAGTCTCTTAGTGTTTTGAAATTTAAACTGGGCTTTAGTGCTAATAAATAGGAACATAAAAATGTCTTTCTTACCGTTCTTCCTAGAAATCTAAAAAGTTTCGATGCTTTGAAGCAAAGAAACAGATTCCTCATAATATTAGTGGTTAATTATATGTTATTGAAGAAAGCTGAGCAAGTTTATATCGCTATTCGTTGCTGGTCACGGCTGAAATAATTAATATAGGCTGTACGTGGCGGGAGTGCGAATGTAGCGGACAGACTCCCCCTCTAAGTAAAACTAATTTCTTACGTGATTCATTACTTTACACATCGACGATTTATATTAATATTAGCTTTTGTCCGCGACTTTGCCCGCGTATAAGATCATTTCGAATCATGATACTATTTCAAGACCAAAAGTAGCCAATGTTACTGTCCATCTTTTGAACAAAGTCTATGCTAAAAATCAATTGAATGTTGCTTCGTTAGGGCTTGAGGAAAGTACAAAAAAACACACTTATTCCACCTTTAAACGTTAGTATGGATATCGAATGTAGTAAGTAAGAGCTCTGGATAAACATGTAATCAAATAATAAAAAATACAATATTTCCGTGTAATGCTTTTATAAAAGATTTTGCCAAATGACATATTGAATCTACTTCCAAATACACCGATCGTGGGTAGGTATCACCGACGTCAGAATATTTAAACTTTCGTTTATTTTCTTTTGGACGATTAATTTTGTTTATGACAGAAATACTTTTGTTTACTCGCCTCTGACGCCCCCCGGAGACGGGAGGCGGGACCCTCTTCAGAAATAATATTATGATGATAAATGCTTTGTCTGCTACGTCCATTATTATTATAAAACTGACAATTCTAATTCTTGCAAGTGTACAAAAATTCTTTCTTCCATATAAAAAAAAATCCATTACAGCGAAACTACTCAACAGATGTTTATGAAATTTGGTATACAGACACCGATTCTGTCAGGGCTGACTAGAATTTTATCAGTTTAAACATTTTCGTGGTACAAATCTCTTCCGAGCGGGTAAAGCCGCGAGTAAAATGTTAGGACTTAAAAACCTAATGTAGTGAACATTCGAGCGGAGTGTTACAAATGTTTATTTCAGCAAAATGTACGATTACTTGTGATAAATATTTTTTTATGATATTAAGGGAACAAACGAGCAGACGGGTTACCTGATGGAAATCAACTGCCGTCGCCCATGGACACTCGTAACATCCGAAGAGTCGCAAATACGTAGAGTCGCCAGTTAGTTACCGGCCTTTATGAGGGAATAGGGAATGGGAATAGGGATAGGGGATTAGGGAAATTGGGCCACCGATAAACTCACTCACTGAACGAGACACAGCTCAATGCTGTTTCACGCCAGTTTTCTGTCAGGCCGTGGTATCAATCCGGTCGAGCCGGCCCTTTTATGCCGACGCATGACTCTCTCACGACAATAACCAAAAAACAAAATCTTATAGTAAACGTTATAGACTATTTGTTAATGACGATGACATCGAAACTTGTCTTTAGATTAATTACAAAAACTTTACAACCGCCATTTTATCTCGTTAGCCGAAGATGGCTGGATGGCGCACTAATAAATCTAGTATGAAATATTATGAAACGTCATAATAGTGTATTAGTAGCGGCCAGCGAGCGTCCCCGAGACTAATTTAAGTGGCTCGGGACGGTTATAGCTTGTAAAGTGCTTACGCCATGATGGATCAGATTCATCCACTGTAACATTTTAACCGGTTGGTAAAAAATTGTGACATAGATATTAGTAACAGTAATTTAGGATTAATAACGGGTTCACTTAGGTATCTATTACCTATGCCTAATATCTATTACCAAAGAGTCGTTGCCTAAGAATCGTAACATAATGTTTTCTAAAATATTCGTATTACGCGATTTTCGCTACAGTGGAATTCCATGATAGCGAGACCGCGGACAAAAGCTAGCTCTAACCTTATCCAATAACCCTTCTAAAGGACCGGTTATCGTGGCTATATGATTTACCATGTGTAACAACTATTTATAACGATTCTAATAATGTCGTTTCAAAATGTGAAAATGAAAACGTAGATAATATGAATTCTTCATTTTGTAAGCGCGGGACATTGAATAAGTAAACACCACTTACATTTAGATGCAAACGTTATTCTATTCGAACGATTTTAGTTAAATATAAAAAGCAAAAACGTTTATGTAATGAATAGAAAATGATACAAAAAAAATCTATAAAAAATGTTTATTATTTTCATAATGTTGACTTTTATTCTCTTTTCAAACACCTACAATTTTGTTTTTGTTTCGTCTACAAAACCTTCGAAGCGCCAATGTTAGTTAAAGCTTCGAGTACTTTGTACCGATTTAATTAAAAATAATAGTTAAAAGTTAAGACTGCACAACACTAACTAGAACAGCTTCGAACAATATTATGTGTACTACAATTTTATGTACCAACTTTCGTGAAACACTTCATCGCTTTCTTTTTTTAATTTCGATAGTTATCCTAAAAGCAAATGTAATATTCTAAAGTTTCTATCGATGATATATCATTTAGTGAAAGTTTTAAAAAGTAAATAATCTATGTATAATGGGGGAAATAGTAATAGAGCCAGTTGACGGACGTACATCATTTGGTCGGAATATTTAAGTTTTACATAACCCGACCAAATTACTTAGATCCTCGATCTTTATCTGTCCCAACTTCTCTGATTATACATAGTATCAGAGAAGTTAATGCAGATACAGATCTAAATAATTTGGTCGGGTACGTCCGTCAACTAGCTCTCTTTAAATTTCCCCCAGTTATTATTATCTTCACCATTGAACAAACAGAAACAGTAATGTATCATTAAGTAGATAATTTTTATATTTTACATACTGAGAAATAGGGATACTATCTGTATTAAAAAGGCCAAGGAGGTACTTCCTACTTTTTCGAGTCAACACTCCTTGTCAGTTGATTAGAATCCTCGGATTTTTCATAGCCTCATCAGAAAACTTGTCTGAAAATTGAGCTCCTCAGAAGTTTGCGTCGTCCATATTCCGAGTAATACTCGTCGAAAATCCCGTTGTCTGCGAATCTCGTGAAACGAAGTCTCCGGGCATTTCAATTCCTCGGGCTAATCCACAAATACCTTTGACTGTACTCATATAACTTGCTGAATGTTACTTGACGTTTCAACATTTTTTTTAAAACCAATTCCAAGTTTAAAAGCAGTTTTTACTATGATATCTTTTTTTCAATATATACTTTGGCTCGCGGCTTCACGCGCGTGGAATTTTGAAATCTCGTTCAAACACGAATGTTATGTAAGCCTTGATTAGGAACATGATGTCTTTTCAAGACCATTAGGAGCTTAGTTTTCTACATCCTTTCATTAAAGTCTAAGTCAAAAATCACATTGACTAGTTGTTTTGTTAGGAATTAGTAAAGGAAACAAAGAAACAAATTTTCAAAATTATAATATAGTCGATTAGTACTGAAGTATGGAAGTATGGTCTAATCGCAAGAATACTAAATGTAGTACATTTGATTACTGCTTTTTTGTATCGCGTAATTTTCCATAGGCATAAAATTCGAACTCTTAATTATACATTTGTCAATTTTTGAGAAACCTACGCACTTATATGCTACGTCTATGTTTACGCCTAACTTTGTACCACAAAGCGAAGGGTACCAATACCTATTCTCAAGACTCGAGATTTCAGGCATGAGAGTAGGACTACTTTATATGTTTACAATTTACATTATGTAAACAATATGTAGTAGATGTGATATGTCTACTCAGTACTCAACAAATAGTCATGTTTACTTTACCTAACCTTTAGCGATTGTTAATTATTTCCATGTTAACTCATGTCGTATTTGCATTCAAAGAAATTAATGTTCCTAATAACCTTGCGAATATTTCGCCAACCTTTTATCCTTGGCAAACTTTTTTGCATAAATTAATTAATACATTTAAATTCCTACAGGCTTCTTTAGCTTAATAAAATAATAGTATAAACAGCATACTGTACTCACCGACAGTAAAATTATTTTCACCAAAACACTAAAGTAATTAATTCCCAGCACTTTCGCGAAAATTGGAAAACTAATTAAATAGATGATAGCACAAACTCTAAAAGCTCTGAAGAAATTAATTTCCGACGGGTGATATAAAAAGCTGATCACTTTATAAATACCTCAACACTTGCGAGAACTTTACAGACTAAACTTCCAGTCCGCACTGGCATTTAAAACGGTAAAAACTTCACACATAAAAAGCTAAATTTCGTTCAATTTGAGGGACATCATTTACAAACTTCCCGAATATTTAAGTGAAAATAAAAAGGAAGTAAAATAAATTACTGTAGAAATATAAAAGTTATGATAATTTCTTTTTTCATTAGGCTTATTTTGCTGAGTCTGCTCTGACGAGTCGTTTTTATAGATTAAGTATTTCAATCCTAAAAGTTTCGAAACAATCACAAAGGAAATTAACTTTTGTAATCATCTTAACACTTCGATTTAAAAAAATACCTCAAGGAAATTTTCGCGAATTCGACCGACACGAAAGAATTCAAGTTTTCTCTCATATAGATCTTAAAACAAAAAATCATCATTCCCATAATGCTCAATTGGGATGCGTAAACGCATTTCTCTAAAGAAAAAAAGGTAGGTACTAAACATTAATTTACATATTTACCGGGCCGCTGGATCATCCCTCAGCACTTTACCTGAAAAAATAAGATCAATAGAGCAACAATCTCAACGAATGCAATAAATATTCAACAATAAGGCTATCCAAAGCCACAAAGGTAGGCAGCGGTGGGGCAAGTCGGGCACGCAAGGTTTCAGGGCATTGCAACTCTTGCTACTTTAGTCATAGAGGCTGTAATTCCGTGAATGAAGTAAAAACCTCATACCTCATAGTCTGTATAATACATTTTTATAAGGTCAGCGGGTGGCAACACGTTGATGGGTGGAAAATAAATAAGCTGGTGTTTATTTAACGCCTCCAATACTATTCAGTTTGAAACGGTATTAAATTAACTATTTGGAAAAGCTAGTTACACAACAAGTAGATTGTAATTAGCACGATTTTTTTATATTGTCATAGAATAAGGTAGGTAAAGTCTCTTTATTATAATTATAACAATATTAATAATGATTGGATAATTAGTGATAATTATTAAAATTAATAATTATCCCTAATTATCCAATCATTATTAACAGGGGACCTAAGAAGGCCACACTGCAATATTGCTAAGATCATTTCATATTGTCATTTTTTTGCAAATGAGTGTTAATTTTGCAAAATAGTAATTACACAATGATTAAAGTAACTGTGTTCATAACACTCTTTGATTTTGTAACAAAATGTGCTAAAATAAATTGCAAAGCAATTCCTTTGCAATATTGCTTTAGAATGAGCTCGAATGATAAGATTAAAAAATGTATACACTTGTATTTATTATAATTATAATAATAGACATATCAAAAATGTTTGTAAATATTGATCACAAGCTTTTGTCTACGGTTTCGCTCAAGTAGAAATCGAAAATTGGTAAGAATAAAAATTTTTGAAAACATGATGTTTTTAAGGCTAAAAATAAATATCTATGGTACTCCCCCATCATTTCAACCAAGTTTATGCCGAAAATCTTGTCGATTGGTTGCACCTTGTGGGCGTTATGGTAGGCCAAACAAACAAAAGCACTTTTCCATTTATGATATTAGTAAGAATTTGTTTTGTGTCGACAACTTTCAAAGCCATTTGGGTCAAATCTGAAACAAGGAACTACAAAACTTTATAATAAGTTTGTCGTAGAGTATGTGCCGCGGGAACTCTTTCAACGGGAAAATATGGCCAAGTTAGACATCGCACCTTTACACAGAGAAACTTTATAATGGAAAGTCGCGCAGCTTGAAAATGCGTTACGTATGAGATTAAAATTTGTAAATCAGTACTATGTCAAGGTTTAATAATATATTAATGTTGTCTGTACACTCTCGCCGAGAGCTCTCGGTTGAGAGTCTCGTGACGAAATTTTCGCCCTAGGCGCCCTAGGCCTAGGACAGTTGAGACAAGGCGAGTACACCCATTTACACTCTTGCACTCGGGCGGTCTCGCTGTGTTTCAATGAGAGTGTAGACCGGCCATAACAGAAGAAAAACATCATTTTCGGCATATAAACAAAAGAATTATTTTATCATTGTCAGTCTTAAATGAAGACATAAGTGGACGAAGCAGGTAAGTAACATTTAAGAAACTTCCGGATTTCTGCATAAATAGACGCTTTAGGACCGGAAAATGGTTTAAAATTAAGTAATGTAGAGTTATTATATAGCTAGGTAGACAAGCTAGATAATTAGATAGAAATTGCAAAATAACAAGATTTATAAAATTTTTATGTGAAAAAATTTAAAGGAATGTTGTCAAATGTTAGTTACCTGCTTCATCCACTAACCTCTTTAAATGTTATCTATGAAATAGGTTGGTATACTTTTTTAAATGAAAATTTGTTTAAATGAAAAGAAGATGTACTGAATGTACTTGAATCATTCAATATTTGTACCCACAAATCGAAATATAATGTAAAAATATACATGAGAATATTACTCATTTCATGTCAAAAAGTGGAAAAGGTGGCAAACAAATGTTTTATATCACAATAAAAACTTTTAATCGAAACCTTCAAGATCTCTGCTTAGGCATAATAGTAGGGGGAATTTTGGATTTGCTCGAGTGCGTCAGATTAAGCTAGTGTAGGCTTTCCTATATGACTCTGTTTATCACTTCATCAAAAACAGATTTCTTATTTAGTTTGGTTCTTAACAAGTTTTTTTTTAGTTCCGACATGCCATCGAAGCTCAAATCGAAGAAGAAATTAAAAATACACCAAAGAATACTTTCACATAGAGAACTGGTGACTTAACAAAGCCTCATATATTAAACTAAATTCTTTAAGTCTTGCTGTCTAAAATCATGTGATAAATATTCAATTATGAAATAGATAATTTGTTTTTTATAACCTTAAAATTGCTGTAGCATCTTATCCTACAGCTAAAATAAAAAATGCCCTTATTATTTTCGTCTCCATTTTACCTAATCTACAAAACGTACTTGGTCTCTACAACGCTCGGGTTACTCTAAAAATAGCACTTTCACCTCTCGGGCTATAAAGAAGATTTGAATAAAGATAAAGCTGTCTTAAACTAAACGTGATAACTCGAAATCGCTTTCACATCCCTGAAATAAAGACAAATCTGTCTTCTCTCACTATTAATATTATGTACGACCAGAGAAGTTGATTCATAGGCAAATGAGAGGCGAGCATAATTTGGTCGCGTTATATTAAACTCAGTCGATCGATCACGACTTACATGGAATTTACATATTTAATATGTATACCGACCAAATGACCTGAACTGGCTATAAATAAATTTCTTCGACGATACATGTATCTCGTTGAGGCATTATGATTTGCCATCTACAGTCTGCAGAAAGGCTTGTGAAGGCTTGTGAAAGGGAAAAGATATCACAGGAGCAGAATGGATAGGACAGAGAAGTCTCGGCTCTTATACAAAGTTTCGAATGTCTCTCTCTTTACTCTTAAAGATCTTTGGTATGGGTGTGCTTGAATAATAAGAGATAAAACACAAAGTAATCTCTGTCGAAAAAAAAAGAAAAGAAAATTAATTTCTTTAGTATTTTAACAGCACATCGTGAGAAGAGATTTTAATATAATTATAAAATAATATAATTACAAAACGTTTCCTACTTTATCCCTAAGAACAAGTACAGATTCTAATACCTATGCTAAGAACAAAGTTAAAAAAATTTGTAATAAAAAATAGCTACAGCACACGTGCTTAAAACAGAATAGATTTTACTACCACCGTTCAACAATGACGTACGTAAAAGTATTAGTATCAAGCTAATTCTTTGCCTAAAACTAATGAGACTGTGGGGACACACAAAAGTGCATCCTTGCACATTCAGTTTCGAAGACCAATTCATTCCCATGTAAAAGTAGCCGCCTCCGTTAGTATCACTTATTTTATACAAAACAATTTGTGAGATCAACAATATGTTATTTTAATTGCAATAGAATTTAAAAAAAATGACATTAATTTAAATTAATTATTCTAATAGAGCATCCGTAGCCTAGTGGGTAAGACTGTCCGTAACCTTTGGTTCGCACTCGATAGGATGCAGGTTCGAACCCCCGTAGAGGCGTGTACCAATGAGACGTTTTCGGACCTCAAGTACGTAATACGGATGCTCATTGCCGTGGGAGAGCCATCCTCGGCATGAATGGCCGGCTCGACCGGAGTGATACTACGGCCTCACAGAAAACTGGTGTGAAAAGGGATTGTGCTATGTTTCGTTCATTGATTGAGTTCACCGGTAGCCCAACTTCCCTTATCTTCCTATCCCTATTTCCTCATAAAGGCCGGCAACGCACTTGCGACTCTTCGAATGTTACTAGTATCCACGGGCGACGGCAGTTGCTTTCTATTAGGTAACTAATAAAAATTAAATATAAAAAATTAAGAATGAATTAATTTATTTACTTTATTTGCCACCTTTATATATTATATTCACACCTCTCATTTGAACACATTTCACCTATAAAAACTCTGTACTTATACATCATTATTTTGTAATATTGCTGGTGAATCAATAAATAAATAAAATTATATATTGTACTTTGTTTATATTGAATCATAACATGTTGTGCAAACCTATCTGTTATTGCAATAAACGCACATGCCTTTGAAATAAATAAACAAGTAAATTCATTAATTAATTAATCGGAAATCCTTTTTCATTTAGTTTGCTCTCCAGAGACAATCCTATTTATGAATTGACTTAATACTATTCATAGTAAGGATTGTCTCATTAATGTCGGCGAAGGAAGTTGTATTCTTAAGCCTAACGAGAGGTAACATTATGGAAGAACTAATGAGAGGGTCATTAAGACCAGACAAAGGCAACCGGCTTCTTGCTACGTTCACTGAATAACTATGAGTATTCATTGACAATATGGAATATGCGTACAAAACAAAATTTATAGAATATAAATTATTATAATAGTGGGATAAAAGATATACAGTGTGACAAAAAATCTCTGAATTCTGTTGAGAAATGAGTAAGATATTAACGACATAAGTTTTCTACCCATTTCTTTCTCTCAAAACGTAGTTTAGTATGAACTTTGTATACAGATTTGAGGTCACAATCAATATCGGATATCTCTTTCTGACTACTGTACTACTACTAAGATTAGCTCGTTGAAACCAAGAAACAAACTCACTTTATATTATCATTATCAGTATATTGATTAAAAAATGCGTCAAAAGCTTTGATATATTGTCATGAATGACGGATCAACTATAAATTTGGAAAAGGTGTTTTGTTTTAAATCTGGGGTAAGTAGCCCAAGCCAATTATCCGCTTAGCAGAAATTTTCTCGAAACGGTATTTTCATATCAAAATAAATAGAAAAAGATTCATATCTTCAGAAGAAACAAAGAAAGCTTTGTACATAATATCTCTATTCAATGTGAGATATTAGTTTATATCGAAACATATGGAGGATATTATGTCATAAAATACATAAATATGTTAGTATATGGAAGTATACATTCAATATTTATGCGATGAATTATTTATGACGTCGGAATTCGGGTTGGGCTTGAGGGACGTCTAATCGGCCCGCCTTTGGATTATAATATATTATGACTCGAGGCGACCACTTTATAACATCTCCGAGATATGTTTCAGTACTTTTGAAAAAATACCGAAAGGAAACGTACTTTTGCAGCTGGCCTTAAGGTGTATTACAAAGAAATATAGTTTTTAAAAACTTAACAGGAGTAAAAGATCATGAAAATATACAACTTTTAAATTATATAAAAGGAAGGCAAAGTCCTGGTCCCACCTGATCCAATCTAAGATTGTAAATATTTCTTTTTATAGATAAAGCCCAAAGGGTTCGCGATAAAATTCCTTTCAAGAAAATCATTCACATTTATCTTTTTAGAGGTATTTCTAGCTCGATGGATATAATTGAAAGCTTATACGAACGTATACCTACTAAGGAAATGTATCTTTATTAATAACAATATATCCTATCTTCGCATTTTCCTTATTTACTATCTTATATATTAACCCTAGACAGATATAGAGAGTTTTATTGATAACATTTTTATTTTTTAACCAAACCTCATTATAATAACTGAATAATCAGAATAATAATAAATTTATACCGGGAGAATAATAAATAACATTACACGTACATGCTTCCAACCGGGCGAGTTTAAGCTGTCGTATAATATATACTGCCATTAAGCTTCGAAATCTTTGATAGCGCGATGCAAGATTATCGCGCTTAATGTGAGTACCGTCATACTACTTTAAAAAATTGTGTATTTGAATCTTCGATCAAATATTACAAAGATTCACAGTTGCCGTCTAAAAAGTGGTATCAGCATAACGGCGCTTAAGCGCTATTCTGCTCGTAGTCCCTCCAAGACCGCGATTTTAAATTTTGTACGACTGTGAGCTGTAACTCATTTAGTTAAGTTTTAGTTTTCAATACACTTGATTTTTATACAAGTTGTTTTGTGTCGGATATTATAGATGCCATTATTTAATTTAATTTGGAAGAGATCTGTGCATCTTATTAATATTTGATTGAAGACTCCAACCGAGTTATATTATTTCAGACCATTGATGTAATCTAGCATTGTAGACTGGATTGGCATAAATTCTGTTGCACCAAAATTCGGTTCGCATCGCACGTGAACCGTACATTTTCCCGGTATGTATCCTGTGTCCTTCTCAGGGACTGAAAGTATTACTTTACCAAACATCGACAAAATCGGTTCAGTGGTTTGAGCATTAATATAAACTGGCACTTTTTCACATCCATTACATTATAAACTAGCTGCTTCGATCGTGGAATTCGAAAGAAGATTTTTTCAAGACTAAAAGCAGCCTATGTTACTCTCTATTCTTTTCGCTATAAATCAAGTCTATTGGTTAATTTGTTAGGGCCTGCCCTAACGAAGTACAGAAAGATAAAAAAAAAACATTAGTATCAATTAGTATATGTAATTTTTAATAAAAAAAGGTGTACTGTTCATGGTTGAAATTCATGTTCAACCTTAATGAAACACACTTTTTCATGTACTATTGCCTCTATATTCACAAAGTCATCATCATGACTTTATCAAAACCGGTCATGTATTAATTAGTATAGAAATAGGTATAGAGGTAGATAGAGATTGACCAAGACGTCATTTTCTAAATCGTTATAGTACAACGTATTCCTACGTATATACGCGTTCTATTACGATCTCCAGGTATCGTACAGGCAATGTAATGACCTAACAAATGCCGTTAAACACACTTTTACGATGTCATGACGATAAAAACAAGAGTATATAAGCAGAAGTAATTGTTTAGGTAATTGTATGCTCTCTTGACGACGATAAACAGAATTTACATCATACTTGTATTTTTCGGGTAAAGGTCGCTAAGCTAGATAAAATATTCGTGTTTTTAATGTCCGTTAATAAAGTTTTATTTATTGACTCAAATGACCGCGGGCGGCTAGTTCATAAATTCAAAGTGTCATTTTATGTAAAAAAAATGTATCGAATAGCTGTATAAAAATCTTACTATATATAATTCTTCTGTGAGTGTGTATGTCACTGAACTTCTCTTAAACGACTGGACCGATTTTTATAAAATTTTTAGTGAGTGTTCAAGAGGATCTGAGAATGGTTTAGATTCACAAAGGAAACTGATTATTTAATTTATATAAACATCTTATTAAATAGCAGAAACCTCTATACACAGTCAGACGATTACCATACCACTATAAGTGCCTCCGTGGTCTTGTGGTACAGAGCTCTGCTCTTGACTCGGGGGTCGCAGGTTCAATTCCCCTGATCTCTCGCCAGTCGTGCCGGCCATCCGTCCCACTGCGTTATGAGAGTAAAGGAAGACACAGTGCTCTTTTGTACTGCGCACACACTTCGGCACTATAAATTTATCCTGCGTAACAGGCCTAGTTTCAATGAAACCTACCACTGCCCCCGAAACCGGTGTGGGAGATATATATACCACTATACATACAAAAACACAGAGATCTATGCGGTGCCCTCATGATTTCACGCACAGACACGTCTTTTGATACAATAGTTGTTAAGACAAAAAGCTCCTACCATCTGAATAAGGCATGAAAATATTGATTGTTCTACGAGGGGTCCTAAAACTTCGGTATTCTTATTGTAGTTACGTTAATGAAACTCCACGAACAAGGTTTTATTGAGTAAAGCTTAAGTAGAGATCATAATTAAAAACCCATCGGATCGTTAATCTTACACTATTAATAAAGAGGAAAGATTTTTGTGTGTTTGTTACGAATATATAAAAAGAACTGGTCCGATTTAAAAAAAAATATTTCACCGTTAGATGGCTATATTATCACAGAATGACATAGGCTATAATCATAAAAAACTTTGAGCCCCTTTTTTACACAAGACGCATAGATGTAAAAGCATGAAATTTCTCCCAGTTATAGTTGATATGGAGGAGGAGCGTGGAATAACAATATAATTTTAAAATATGCTTTAATATTGCATATTTTTAATAGATAAAACATTATTCACACTCCAATATTTTGACATGATACAATAATCATACAATTATATGAATTGATAATAAAAAAACGGCCAAATAGTTAAACAAAATTTTAAATATGTATGGTCAAATTTTGACCACGGAGTGACTGATAGTACTAATAAATTAGTTAACTCAAAAAACGTATCTCCCCAGCACTTCCCGTAAAAATTAGTTTTTTAGCGCTCATTAAAAGTTTTAATCGCTTTGTCTGCTGGCTTATTAAAAAATGAAGAACAGACGGGTGTTGACATTTAAGTACAGTTTAGGGCGATAAAGTTTAGCGTAACGACATAATGCCCGTTATAAAATGTTTAAGTGTCCACTTTAAATATTTTTACTGCGGTCAATGTTGGCCAGCGTTTTATGATAAAGTTTTTGATATTGGACACAATATTTCAATGTTGCTTGTCTCTTTTCACGTTGAGCCTACGGTATACCTACTATAGCCACTGTAGTGTGTCTACATTACTAGTTTGTTCTTGCGGCGTCACTCGCATTTAATTTGGAAACTGCCTCAAAATACGTAGATATATTTTTTGATCAGAAAATCAAATGCGGCTGAAAAAATATAATCATACATACTACTTATGTATTTAACATTTAACATTGTCTCTTATCTACTTAATACGTGTAAACAAGACATAATATTTACACGTATTAAGTAGGTAAGTAAATTTTAACTAAATTTTAAGTGTATGTCCAAACGTATTTAAGTAGCTCTTTAGTTGACTCAAGATGGACAATCAGCAACGTACAAATGTCGTAAATTCTGTCATTAAATTTGTTATTGATGAGGTTTTGGAGAAATAAATTACTGAAATATCTACTAAAAGGAGCACGACAAAACTATACTCGAATACGCCGCTATAATTGTGAATTTAACTAAATTGTGCTGACATGTACCCGTCCAAATGTGTCAAGAGACAATCCCCGCTTCCCAACTTAACAGAAAAAATAGAAAAATTTCTAATTATCTGAGTAAGTAGTAACTAAATTTTAACTTGCCTCTTGCTACTAAATTTTGTGTTTATATGCAATCAATAACTTGAAATTTAGTTATCTACTTAATACGTGTAAACAAGACATTAGGACCAGTGGTGCGGACAGCAGTCTATATGTCAATCTGTCAGCCTGACAGTTGTGTATATTTCTGTCAAGATGCGCTCACGGTTAGTACTGAGAGCAATAGTGAGTCATCCATGCTTAGGCTAGATTTCATAGAGATCGCGAACGTCTACAGCAAAATATGATGTAGATATACATTGTGAAAATAAATAGATCATTAAATAGAATCTATAAAAAATATATGTAATTATATAATTACCCAATATATATTGGTCTAACAAGAGCGTAGACTGGAAAAAGTTGTCCTGGTATTTAGAGCAACGGTTGTCGAAACAACTAACTAATAATAGACAAAATAAAACCGTAAATAGCGGCCCGTTTTAATCACAGAAAACGCAAATTTATGTAATGGGAAAATATATATGTAAAAGTGTGGGCGTCCGTCCGTCCGGGCCAGGTAATTTGAGGTCACGCTATTTATATTACGGCTAGTTTCGTCCTGTCCGCACTTTGCTGGACCCAACGCGTAAAACTTTATTTTACCTCTAAATCTAGTAGTGATTGGGCTATTCTGCTACTGAATAGGTACTGGTTTACTGCGGGGTGTCAGTCACGTGATAACAAGCTATTGTCTTTTTGCTATAGATTGGCGGTATGGTTCATTAACCATCTATCAAATTTCTATACAAACTGCGATTGTCGACAACAAACTGAAAACACAGCATTTTGTTGAGAATCGCGTTTTGTTTGGAAATGACAAATTTTTAGACAGAGGGTTAGCCCTCTTTAATGACCATACCGCAAATCTTGAGCAAATGCATAATAGTTATAGAAACAGGTTAGATAAAACTCGTTGAGCACGAAAACCTTTTAACTCTCATAATAGAAGTAAATATTATTTTCACTGTAAAAACGTTACGCTCCTCCTTCAGTATTAGTAGCAGGCAGGTATTAAACAAACGTTTTAATTTGTCAGGTTATTAAACTACTAGCAGGGAATATTAAAGGGATTCAGAGCCAGATTGCGAACCTAAGGTCGCGTTATGTCAAACCCTCCAGGCTCTAACAGATCACGGCTAGCCTGAAATTAACATACTCCGAACAAATGACGTATGGTTGTCAACTGGCCATGAATCAATTTCTTCTATAGTATTTTGCGTTATTTACTACGTGCGTGTCAAAATACGTCGGTCAAAACGTATAAATTTGAAATGTCAAATGGCTGCTTGTCATATAAAAAAGTTACAATTTTAGCTGACTACAAAGTCTTCCTATTTTGCCGCAGTGCGCGCTGTTTGCACCTATATTGTGTACAGTATACATAGTATATATAGTTTGTAGCAAAAACAGTTAGAAAAGGATTCAAAAGAAAGGCAGGAAAATAGGGAAAATCAACACGAACGAAGTCGCGGGCAAAAGCTAGTAAGGTATTAACTTTAGGTCCCTGTGCTACGTGATCTCGTAGTTCTCGTAGCATACACTGCTACGGCTACGTCGCTCGCGCTACATGTGCTACGAATTCATACTTATCTCTATATTTTAAGTTGCTAAGGGTCTGTATCACCGCATTCTGTTAAGTGCCAGGCTATAAGCAACAACATAATATCTGACAGATGAGGTATCGAGAATCTGCCAAATAAGTTGTGCTAAGCCTATTCGACACTTATCAGGAAATTAAACAGGCCCTTATAAATCATGTATATGCTAAAAAAAAACTTTTGTTGGCTCCTAAAATATAAAATAATATAAATATTAACAAGTGTTGTAGCTTGCAATAATAGAGCCACAATATCGGGAGAGAGGTTCGAGATTGATTCCCGTCGTCTATTGTAATGGGCCTTTACACACATTCTTCCCGCCCTTAGAAAATGATTCAGAATTGCTGAATAAAATAACGCTATATTGTGTTAGATTCTTTTATAACGGGAATCATTATGCGACGATAAAACGTATAGACAAGCTCGAAACAGGCTCCAATACACTATATTTTTTGCTGTCTTTTACTCTTGAACAATTTAATGGGTCAGCTTTTCTTTTACATTTATTATTCGGTATTTTTCATTATGGTTTAGCTTTTATCAAATAAATATTTATAACCTCCCAACTTTATACAACTTGTAGAGACAACTTTGTAGATAGGTTATTGTTCAGATTAGACACTGTGACGGTAAGAACTAAAAAACGGTATTCTCAAAAAATCTGACACTTACTCAAATTAACTTTTTATTCTTCCTACATGTGATATAAAATTCCAATAACTGTTGGACATGCTGTCACATCAAAAGACTCTGTACGACGGCTCGAGCCGATGGTTTCGATTAACGGCCGAAAAAAGGTAACACGCAATTTACATTCCCAGTAGTTTGATCGAACGACCAAAAAACAGGTGCTTCCCAAACCGTCGTAAAAAAACGGAGCAATTGATATCTCTTTCATTTATTTGCAGATCTTTCGTAAATCTATTTACCGAAAATATATCTCTTAATTAATTAACAAATAAAATGTTATGTACAAATCTTCTGCGAGTAATCCTTGCTGTCCTTCCTTAAATCTTTGCAATGTTGTCTTTTTACTCTTACTTTAAAAGTTCGAGTAAAAAGGCAACATTGCATTAGCTTAAAGACATCAAGTTGAAAAGTTCATACTAAAAGAATACTTAAAATATTACGTTACTGGTAGCGAAAATATTGAGACATAAAATAACTCGTTTCCTATTGCTCACTACAACTTCGTGTTAATATTCTATTTATTTGTGTTCGCAGGGACTCTCGTTGAGTTGGTCCTACTTAAGTAATTGGTTCGGAAATTTTATGCCCTTATGTCTTGTTTCCACGTATTAAGTAGGTAACTAAATTTTAACTACATTTTATGTCATTTAACTTGCCAGTTGCCACTAAATTTTGTGATTATATGGAGTTAATAACCTAAAAGTTAAAATTTAGTTACCTACTTATCTACTACGTGTAAACAAGTCATTATGGCTATCCGCCTAAGGGTACAATCAATATATGCAGCTGTACATAATATCTCTGTATACCAATTTGTAGGGAATACATTGTTCGGATGTGAATGCAAAAGGCTTTTGTTAGGTCGGACGTGGTGAGCTGTGTAACTGTTTTGGATTACGGTATCGGGTACCATCCCAACAGAGAATGTCAAAGCAGAACAATAGATTTTAGTGCTTGAATATCTGACAATGATACAGTAGCCGCTATTTCAAGAGAAACAAATATATAAAATGTTCTCAACTCAAAATTTTATTTACCATGATTTTTGTAAAAAAATTATTAGTATTTAACAAACAGAACGAACATAGACTACGTGAAAGTTTCATAAAGTAAGTTCAGTAAGTTGTAAATATATCAATAATCACCTATGTATCTGATTTTGTTGATGCGGCAATCTTTAAAACTCACTCTCTTTTTAATCATACATAGTAGACATTTCACGTCCACATTTTTAAGTAGACACAAAAACATAATTCTTAATAAGTGCTGTATTGGCTATCCACATGTTATCTGATAGAAGAAGTATGGATAAAAATCTATCTACTAAGTTATATAGGATAGGCTATTTGACATATAAGAAAGCGGTGAAATAGTCCCTCGGAGTTAAACACCGTCGACGATGTAAATAGTGAAGAAAATGTATTATTTCACCCACGTGTATGCTCTATTCTATTGCATTTGTAACCTACTTAATAGTCTCGAATCAAAATAAACTACATATCTTATCAAAAACATTGTGTATTCGAAGTGAAACACATCCAATATAATAAATGTAACATAAACGTCAATAAAAGCGTGGTATATTTTAGTGTGGCCGTAAAAGTCTAGTATAGATTTACTAGGCGTACCCGTGAGAAACTAGCTCATCCTATCGATTTCCCGTCTTCGGAGAGCAATACCATTTGTTACGATACTACGTAGTACGTTCTGTAAAACTAATACACGAACACTTTATACCTCCTGACCGACGCCTGTTCTATACAAGAATGGATATTGAAAGATATTGCTAGGATAATTCCCAACGTGAACATTGAAAAAAACTACAGATGTTGAAGTATATGATAATCTGCTAAATATATTTATGACGTTTGGCCAAAACAATAATAATCTATTCTCAAAGAAAAATCATTTACCCATACTTTTAGCAGTATTGTCTGGTTTACACGTATTAAGTAGATAAGTATTTAACAAAATTTTAAATTATTTTAAGTGATTTAACTTGCTACTAAATTTTGTGTTTACATGCATTTAATGACTTAAAGCTAAGTTAAAATTTAGTAAACTACTTATCAACTTCATACGTGTATACCAGACATTAAGGTTAAGTTTTGGATAAGTCTTTATAATTATTCAGATGATGAGCCTTAAATGTGTTGATATTATTTTATTTCACTTACAATAATGCTGCTATACCACAATAAGATGTGGAAAGCACTTAATCATAAAATAAATCACTTGTCTCAGTGACTAAAATGTTAAAATGCAAAATGGTAAAACAGGTAAAAAGCTGAAACAGCTATTTAAAATTCAAAACAGACTTTCGGCGAAATCACTTACAACAGTATTCTGAATCTTCTGACTAATGAAATCTGAAAACAGAGTACAAAGTAGCCATTCGATAAGACTTTTAATCTTAACAATGTAGGCGAGTTACTCAATACTAAAAATGTAAGGCAATCCCTTAAGTGCTGAAATTTACGAGAGCTTCCACCTGTCTCCTCGCTGGCCGATGATGAAGTAGACTAGTATCAGAAGTAGAAAAGTATCAGCAATGGATTATTACTAACCTATACAAGTTGATCGATTCACTTGTACGGCGTGAAAGCCTTTAAGGAAAACGTTACTTTGACGTTTGCATGAATAGACACAGTATATTAAAATTTTTTTGTATCTATGGCGTATGGTACTTTCACACCAGGTCAGTCTGGCTAAAGCACCCAAAGCACTTGTGTTGCGGGAAGGTATCAAACAATTGTAATGCATTTAATACTTTTTAGGGTTCCTTTCCTTTCCTTAAGGTATAAAGGGTAAAAACGGGACCCTATTACTAAAACTTCGCTGTCTGTCCGTCTGTCTTTCTGTCTGTCTGACTATCCGTTCGTCTGTCTCCAGGCTGTATCTAAAGAACGGTAATAGCTAGAGAGTTGAAATTTTTACAGAATATATATTTATGTTGCCGCTATAACAACAAAATACTAAAAACGAAATAATTAAAATATTTAAGGGTGGCTGTAATACAACAAATATGTTTTCTACGATTTCTTCGTTCCATAATAAGATGCATAATAATAACGATAAATTCAACGCGTTCGTCATCCAGGCGTGGCAGAGTAAGTAGGGTGTTTGCTTAAATTCGATTCCCACGAACTCATTTAATGACTGCGTTTTAAAAAAAATTATGTTTTCATAATTTTTTCCTTTTTTTATAGATTTACAACTTTTTCAAACATTTCAAACTTTCAAAAATGCGTTTATCCAATTTTTTGCTCTGTACTGGCACGGTGCCCTGCATGTGCGAGTCCAACTTGCACTTGGCCGGTTTCTTTGAGACATGATACTTATATCATATCTATTAATTTCAGATCCAAATTGATAATGGTTAGGTTAGCTAGCCTACCTATAAATTATTTATATGGCAAAAAGACAACGTTGTCCCGACCTGTAGTTTATTATTTAGCTTCACACTTAATAAGTGTAAAGGTATAAACCGAAATTAGCTAGCGCTTACCGAGCGGATGTCCTCAAAATGCGATTAGCCTTTCCCGGCGACTCGCTCAAGCCTCCACGACTTCTGAGTCAGCCTTTTCAATTGAAAATTCCGTGTTAGAATCATCCAATAACTGTTAAAGCTTAGTATAAAATTGTATGAAATGTAGCTACGAATATCTAGAAATTAATCATGTAGGTATTTTAGTTTTTTTATTTTACTCGAAATTTAAATTGCATATTGCAGTTACTTTACGCAATGGTAACATTTTGAAAAGTAAAGAGTATGTTAGTAAAATACAAAAAGGGGAGCGAATGTACTGTGTTACCGCTTTGCGTGAAGTACTTCATAATCTCTCAATTTCGGTGTTTAAATTTCTTATTTAATAAAAGAACATTAAACGCTGAGCGCTATTAAGTAAATAACTTTATTTACGCGGTAAAGCGCGGGTAATGAAATATTTGATACCTAATTTTCTTATATTCGTAACATATTATACGTAACATATTCTATCCGACCTAATATATATTCATAAACTCCCTAGGGCTAATTTTGAGCATTCACGTAATACCTTGAGTAATATTATACTTATACTGGTTAATATCATAGTTTTAAATTATTACTGAAAATTTTTGGGAATTAAATTTCGAATACATTTTAAGTATATTTTTTTCGTCTCCATTACTCAGTTAGGGCCGTTACTTGAATGTAATACAGGGTTTAGTCGTAGACATGTCTGTGGCGAACTATAGATTACACTTAAGTGGCGGTTTATCCCCGACACCCGCTACGTACATTCGGAGCCGACGTTCGGAAAATCCTTCGCCAAACACCATATTACGAGCCTCTTTAATTTATAGTCAAGAACTCTACATGAGATTTGTTTGACTTCTATTTCAGCAATATTTAACAGATTTTCTATTAAAATAAGTACTAATGATATGGACCCAATGTATAAAAGAACGCTAAGGAATCGAATATTTTATACGTAGTCAGTATAATTGGTTTGAGTACGGATCAAATTGTACGTACTCTCTAGTTTTTGCCAATGAAATAAAACCTGACTATTAGTCATTATGACGTTTACAAATCTCTGGATATCTCTTGAAGCCGATGAGATTATAGAGCTTACTTAATACTCAAAAAACGTCAGATAAAAAGTTTGTTTTGCTTCAGGCCAGCTGGCAGCACATGGTATCTTATGGCAGCACATGGCGGCACTCGGCAGATGTGGCAATGACACGGGCGCGTGGCGCTGCGCTCGGCGCCGCGTATCGACCGTAGCCTGTTGAATGTCGACCCCCCCTTCCCCGGGGGTCCAACCCCGCGTGACCCCCCGTGTAACCCTCCCGCCCCACCGCGCTAGACCTCCCCAACCCACTTTTCACGTGCTTAAAATAGATGCAATGTCGATATTTGAAACATTAACATACGACAAAGATTTTTAAAGCCCACGAAATTGATTTCGTAATTTTCGAGGACGGATAGCGCGCCATAAAAATACTTTTATGTTCGCATAAACCGGTTGATTTCGTTCCTTGGTACGTAAATTTCTGTTTATACTCGCTTTTATCGAGTTAGGAAAGAATGCTTTAAGTTGATCATCATTAAAGTGTTCGCATATTGTATTCCTAGGTTTTAAATTTTTTGGAAAATTATAAAAACCTTTTTTACAAATTACACCCACTTTCACTATTATCTCATTTCCAGTCTTTGGAATGTTTTTTCAATATTTCTAACGATAATATTATGCCCTATTAAACATGGCCTGAGGCTCCCGCTTGTTAGAAAATATATTTTTGGTCTAAGTAATATATTTTTAATACGAAAGTAAGTAGTACATTGTATAAGTATATTCTGGACAAACAAAGAATTAAAAAATTCCCGAGCTCGGAGCGTACGCTCTAACAAGTTGGTAACTTCTTGTTACAAATTACATTGTTTTTCTATTCTCATTTATGTAACCTCGAAAACTTCGTCTCGATAATGTAGGTGCTTAAACTTTTTGGGGTTACACGTCGGGGCTTCCAACAGACCGTATCAGCTTCTCGGGGCCTTAAAGTCGTTAATAATTGGTATGACTGAATAGTGTTTCCCTTTTTAACCGACTTCCAAAAACGAGGAGGTTAATATGTTCGGCTGTGGATATTTTTTTTTTTTTTTTTTATTTTTT
>JAOTAV010013543.1:0-25883 GCA_026546445.1 Cyclargus thomasi | reverse complement strand
AAAAAAAAATAAAAAAAAAAAAAAAATATCCACAGCCGAACATAATAACCTCCTCGTTTTTGGAAGTCGGTTAAAAAATAGTGCTCACTAAGAACGCATCCTTTTTTGCCAGTACTAATACGTTGTTTACTTTGAGATGCTTTGAGCTAGTTTATCGTAATAGGTTAATTGCCCTTATGGCTAGAAAAAAGAAAATATTATTATTATAGTTTGATTAGTTACATAACTAAATATATATTTTTTAAATTACGATATCAATTAATAATTTCAATTTTAAAATTGTTTTATTTTAATATGTATATCACATGATCCGAAACACTGTCCGCCATTATGAGAGTCTGTGACGTCACTTAATTAAAAACAATCAACGACGAAGGTGGTGTACTGAAAATTATTCATATTTTTAAATTCTTTACTATTAGATATTCCCATCATGGCGGACAGCGTTTTCGCGGCATTCAAAATTACGTAAATTTTAAAGTTGTTTTATGACTGTTTAGCGAGGTTATTTTGAGAAAATAAAATAATCACTTAAAACTGGCTATTGACCTACTCGTGCAAAATATGTCAAATACCCTATTAGTCTGCTATGTGGTATGTAACGCGATCACATATTTTCTTAGAACTTAGAAACACTTTTCGAAATCGTGTGCATTGCAATTCTTAATATGGTTGGGCCGTTTGTCCATCGTTCGCCGTCACCGTGAGCGAGATTATTTTAGACAGATTATAGGTTTTTATTTTCTAGTGACATTACTGTAGCCTCCATATCGTCGCCTAATGAAAGCTATAGCCTATATCCATAGTATGCCTATTTATACAGTGGCATTTTACCGGGTCGAAATACTCGTTGACGGTAAAGGCGTGCAGTGGACAAACGGCGTTACAGTTAATTTTCATTAAATCAATATTAAATAAATACTTATTAGATATATATAAATTAGAACTTAATTTCGAAATATCTTCATAGATTATGATGTAACTTCTAGGACAGAGGGCTAACTGTCATTTATAAATACCTCAGACGATTTTCATATTCCTCACAAGTTTTTAAATTCTAAACACTATTATAGTTATTAATGCTTACTTTTAATCATAAAATTGTTTTAGGTCAATCCATAATCTTACAATAGTATAATTATTAAAATAATATAATTTATTGAATGATTGGTTATCGAACGCTTATTTTTTATAACTTTATTGCATTGTACAAAATCGCCTTGTATCTACGTAAGTACCTATAACCTACGTAAGCAACATCTTCTCTTCAATCTTTCTTATCTTTAAGACAAAAAAAAAACAGCCAAGTACGAGAACGACTCGCGCACGAAGGATTCTATACCATATTAGAGCAAACTTAAGTAAAAATTGCGTTTTTTTGTATGAGGACCCTCTTTAATTACTAATTTTTGTTTAAATTTTATTACTGATTATTAAAGTATGAATATAACTTAATATTTTGTAAAAATTATGAGCGCGTAACTCTTGCCATTATTTTTATCGAGCTAATAATAGCAAAAAATTGCGTGTGTTTTATAAAAGTCCCTCTTATTTATAAATTTTGCTTTGGTTTTAATATATTTGTTACAGCGGCAGCACAAATACACAATCTGCGAAAATTTTAGCTCTCTAGCTATTGGTTCTTGAGATATAGCCTGGAAACAGACAAACAGACGGACGGGCAGACGTCGAAGTCTTAGTAATACCCTTTGGGTAAGGAACCCTAAAAATCTTTTTATCCATCCGTTCCAAAAAATAAAAAAGTTCTTCGTTAGACTTTATATACAGTTTTTCCTATTCAGTCTCTATCTAGTTCTTATATGAGCACCGTCATGAACAGGGTGTAACGAAAGTAATTGATAATACTAAAGGGCTTCTAGGTGTCTCTTAAGTAGAGTCAACATTGGGAGTAGCAACGCTAAAAAAAATACTGATAAGTTTGTATGGGTATTAGGAATAAACCACACAGAACTTTGAAGGACCAGTATATTATAGTACTTTGTTGCAAGAAAATGCAGGTACGGCTCCCGCGACATAGCTTACACCCCGTATGTATGTATACGGAGCCATACAGTACATTATCTTGTTTATTAAATAAAATTATAATAAAATATGCAATTAGTTACATAGTTACTGGTAAATAAAATAAAAATAACTATTGATTTTCCCCACGCCTCGTAAATCAGATCGGACGTATACAAAAATAGTGCAGTATTAAATAACTCCCTTACTTGTAAAAATATCAAGCAATGTTTAACTAATCAAGGCTCGTTGTCCCTTTCCGTCGTGTGACGTTTATAATATTCCAGAAGGTGACCACGAACCTAGATTAGATAAATATTGGCTAAATATTTAAATGAATAAGGCGGTTAGTTTTTTATTTAATTTAAGTAAAATTCGAACATTTGAAAAATTAATTTAAACAAAATATTAGGAGTTTAACATACATTGTTCGTTACATACAAAGGTAACGAATAATGTTATGTTGAATTATTGTTATCAAGTAGGAGTGGGTTACTAAGCGTTTATTCATTCATGAAAAGAAAAGATTTCAATGAAATCAATAAAACGATTAAGTGCAACAAAAAAAAACGGTAAATATAAAAAAGACGTGTGTGAAGCGCTAAAAATAAACGATATCTTTTAACTATCGAAAATTATTATTTAATCTTGATTGTGTCCTATATTTAGAATAATGTTTAATTGTTATTCACATTCACTAATACTAGATAATAACGATTATGACACATTGTTTTGTCTTATTTCACAAGAAATATTTTATCTAATTTATTAGTTTTAATTGTGACAAAGCAAAGGTCGAGTTTGAAATTTCTATTTTCCTTAGACATGTTGAAATTGTTTTACATAGACCTTGTATAATTATAATAGTTATTATTGATATGCCTTTGGAATGTTAGCTTATTATATACAGTTTTACATTATTCATATATTTATTCCAGCGTTTTTTTTTTCTAAATTGCATTCAAACAAGCAAACAAAAAACGACTTTTTCGAAATGTTTTGCAAAATAAAACAATAAAACACATAAAAGTTTTAGAGTCAGACCCAGACTGATAAAAATTAGCTACCGTAAAAATTCATGGGGTTATTAGGATTTGATACAACGAATTGTTGTATCAAATCCTAATAACCTAAAAAATAAATGAGATCTTTTACAATTTCAATTTCTAGGTCCGTTGTCTAAAGTATGAAATAAATAATATAAAACTAGCAGATGCAATTTGGCTAAAGGCACTAATCTAACGAATAATTAGTAATAACCCGAGACATTTTCTCGGCGGACTAACAAAGTTCTCAAGGGGAATTTGCCAAGAACTTAACGTTTCGCGTCATTGTAGAATCGCCAAACAAATTCTATGGAAATAACATAAGGCGTAACGAACGTTTGGCGATTCTACAAAGAAGCGAAAACGTTTCGGTCTTGGCTAAGTCCCCTGGTTACTCTATGACTTCACGAGGATGTCATTGTCCCAATTTATATTTCTTTTCACTAATAATGTCTTCCGCTAATTGTCTTCGCTTGATCACTGGACATCTTTTTTCTAACCGCTATAAGTAGGGACTGGAGTACATCAGTCTTAGAATGTGGCTCTTGAGGTCATGATTTCGATTCGCGTTTGAATCGTGTTGGAGTCGCTGCAGGGGCCATGCGCTCGCCCATAAAAATCCACATTTTTTTTCACTTTCAGCGTTTCTACGTTCACAATAAACTTTATATGAAGAACACTTCATACAATTTTTTTTTAATATTTTATGTTATGATTCAAACATAGTAGTGTAATGTAACAATATCGGATTCTTGTGGTACTTTCTCCTATTACTTTGTCAGAGAATGTCAGTTTATTTACGTAATAAACTATAATACATCCTATATAGATTTCCTAGATAAAGTTACCAGAAATCTATTCTGCTGAAGTAATACTATAATTGTTACATAAATATTACGATTCATGCAGGCGTATCACAAATATAGAAAAAAATAGCCAGGAAAATCTAGAAGTCTATTCGTCTCTTACCTCCGAATTGATTGAGATGAAAAAATAGAAGGCTTTTGAGTCTTGCAACAACTTGCCCATGGTGATTTGAGGGCCCCGATTAACGATGCAAAATTCAATTCGGATTCTGTAGCTCTACGATGAGTTTGAATGATGAATTCACTGAACGAAACACAGCCGTTAAACGCCCTCAAAAGAAAGAACACAGCAGCTGTGTTTTTTTTTGAGGGCGTGGTATCACTCCGGTCGAGCCGGCCCATTTGTGCCAAAGTATGGCTCTCCCACGGCAATGAGCCGTTTTATGTACTTGAGATCGGAAAATGTCTCATTGGTACACGCCTCCATCCAGGTTTGAACCTGCACCCTCTCAAGTGTGAACCAAAGGTCTTACCCACTAGGCCACGGACGCTCTGATTATGTGGAAGCTTACACGATCATCGAGCCGATTTTCGATCAATATTATAACGATTCACAGTTGCCGTCCAAAAAGTGCCATCGGCAAAACCGCACTTAAGCGCTATTCCGCTCCTAGTCGCTGAGACCGCAATTTAAACTTTTGTACGATTGTGACCTTTAACTCATTAAGTTAACTTTTATTTTCAATACACTTGATTTTGATTTAAGTTGTTTTGTGTCAGATAGTCTTGGTACCATTATAATATATACATATATAAATCTATACATATAATAAAACTGTAGAAATGAAAATTCTGTTCAGTAAAGATATTCAAAAAATAACAAGCGAGGGGTTTTTCTACGTCGATAAAGAAGCCAAATATGTAGTTAGTTTTTTTGTCTGTCTGTCTGTCTGTATGTTTGTTCCAGCATCACGCGAAAGCTACTGGTGTCAACTTATTTTTTTTCAACTTAACATTTGGTGTATAAAAAATTTTCGCTTAATATATTTATACGCTTTCAATAAATTTAAATTTAGACAAATCATGCCATGTTAGCTGGTACCGACTTTAAAATAATGAAGATCGTGTACGAGATAGACTGATGCCTCACCGAATTCTGAAACAGGCTCTATAAAGAATAAATTTTATTTAATACTTTTTAGTTTCTTTTGTACTATTTTAGTTTTTTCCTTTGGAAGTCGGTTTTAATTTTTATTAAAAATAATAATTTTTAATAATATTTGATCGAAGGTGCCGATGCCGACGATCATCGCTAACTATACATAGAGCCTGCATTACAGAATCATTGAAAATTTACAAAACATTAAGGCATATATATACATATTTTTTTAATATCACGTCATACCATCTCATCACGTATTCGACGTCACTGCTACTTGTAAAATTCATATTTCATTTTATTACCTCAACCATAATCCTTTCAGAGTGAAATGCAAATTGCTATCAACATCCTATTCTATTATCAAAATAAAGATAATTATCAATGATAACTTTACGCTAATGCAGACCGTGATAATCGGCCAGGCGGTGAATGAGTGATCTTAAAAAAATTAACAGGAAACCGTTTAAATATTTGTTGCCGCGTTCATCGCTCGTTATACAGAATCACTAGCCGTTGCCCGCGACTACATTCGTGTAAAACTTTGTGAATTATCCCGTTCTTAGGGTTCCGTACCCAAAGGTTAAAAACGTGACTCTATTACTAAGATTTCGATTTCTGTCCGTCAGTCTGTCTCCATGCTGTATCACAATAACGGTAATAGCTATGGAGTTGAAAATTTCACAGAATATGTATTTCTGTTGCCGCTGTAACCACAAATACTAAAAAGAAAATAAATTAAATATTTAAGGGTGCGTCTAGTACAACAAATATGTTTTTTTCTATTTAATTCCTTAATATTAGATTAATAAACTTATTCGACACGCTAGTTATGAACAGCTTGGACTAACGGTCCAAGGCGCTAGCCGGCGTAAGTTCGAAGGGGCGTGGATTCTTATCCCATCGCCAACTTCTACTTTCAAAACTTAATTTATAAATTTAAAGCTTTAGGAATACAGGAACCTCTTCGATAAATGGGCTAAATAAAACTAAAATAATTTTTCATATCCGGCCAGTAGTTCCTGAGATTAGCGCGTTCAAACAAACTGTTCAACTTTATATTTATCGTAAAGATAAAACTGGCTAATCTTAAATATTAAAAAAAGCTCATCTTAAATCTTAATCTTAATAACCTCCTCGTTTTGGATTCTCAACCCCATACCATTCGTGACAGTCCCACAATCACTATCTTCAAAAGACGCTTGAAGAAGCAATAATTACTTCAGAATCCAGTAGTGATTATGAAATCTACATATAATATGTATTTATGTTTGGTATCTTAATATTTATAGTATATATTATTATAGTATGTTATTACATTTTTTTAAGTAGTATGTATATTGTATAATCTGTTATTTGTACAGATATATCATATCTATTAATTATTTTTGTTTCCCAAGTTTATCTTTGCACGCCCTATCACATATTTTAGTAATAAAATTCCTCTACTTAGGACTGCTGGAAGAAATTTCTTTCAGAAATAGGCAGTACCTGTTGTGTCATTGTTCTTCTTTAAAATGTTGTATTTGTAAATTTTCTATATATTTTTTAATAGTATGTACTATAATAATAATAATAATGATATGCACTATAATAATATACAACACAGGCAGCATATTGTTTTTATACGCTGGTTGTAAAAGTAGACTTATTAAGCTTTCGTTTTGTCTTTACCTTTTTGATTGTTTATCATAACTTAGTTTATCATAGCTTTTCGGCCTTATTCCTTTGCAATAAGGTTTAGAAGTCTTATCCCAGCTTTCGAGTATATAATGCCTACTTTGCTTCACTAATGATGCCTCTATACAATAACAATTAATAGTGGCCTACGTTTTAACACTAGAGTAAAAGATCGTGCTTACTATTACATACTGTAACATGCAGTAACTGAATTAAAACAGATACAGATCGTGGATCTAAGTAATTTGGCCGAGTTATGGCAAACTCAGCCGACAGATTTACATTTTCTGACCAAATGACGTTGGTCCGTCAATTGGCTCTTTTTCAATTTTCCCCATTATACACGAAGGGTAGGCACAGTGATTGTGCGTTTGAAATATATATATTTTTTAATGTTAATGCAAAATATATTTCTTCTGTGCGTACGTTTGTCACGGATCTCCTCCTCCTCCTCCCAAATGACTGGACTGATTTGATGATTTTTTTGTGTATGTTTTAGGGGATTTGTGAATAATTTAGATTCACATACATATCAAGACCGCCAGGACAACGTCTCAAAAGAGACGCGTTTATGTAAAAGCATGAAATTTCTCCCAGTTATAGTTGGTATGGAGTAGAAGCGTCGATTACTAATATTATTTTAAAATATGCCTTAATCTTGCATATTTTTAATAAATAAAACACTACAATATTTTGACATAATACGATAAATATATACGAAATAATCTTTTGTTTATGGTTGAAGTCTGTTTATTTTATAATTTTTAAGTTTATTAAATTTAATGGCCTGGTAATGAGACCGTTATACCAAATTTTAGTCAATGATTAAATTGAGAATAGACTATTTTTTACAGCTCCTCTACATGATGGATTAAAAAATTTATGGTCGAATTTCGCCCACAGGGCGAACTCTAGTTATTTTAAATATGTTAACAATGGTTTTTCTAAGCGGTACAGGGCTTTGCTGGTTAACCAATCTTGCAAGTAGTAAAGACATATTTTCCATATTTTAGAAATAACAAATCAGTGGTGTGCTCTCTGTATTGGCTACCTTTGCAATTTGCGTGCTGTTGCTGCAGTGTGATAACTTACATTCAAACCACGAGCCTAGGTCACCCAGGCTATGTTAGATGCTGTAGGTCACTATGACACACCTCTAGTTATTGTCAATGAACAGCTTTCTTCTGATTTAAATAATACTTTCTTTCTTTCACCAAGAATCTTCAGTCTCCTTATTTTTAAAGGGACAGGAACACAAATGTGGAAGAAACGACAACAAAATGTACGAGCGTCCCTGGCCTAGTAGGTAAGACCTTTGGTTCGCAGTCGAGAGGGTGCAGGTTCGATTTCGGGTGAAGGCATGTACCAATGAGACATTTTCCGACAACCAACGTAGAGCGTCCGTGGCCTAGAAGGTAAGACCTTTGGTTTACACTCCAGAGAGTGCAGGTTTTCTATCTCCAGTCCCTATTCCCTCATAAAGGTCGGCAACGTACTTGCGACACTTCGGATGTCGCGAATAGGCGACGGCAGTTCATCAGGTAACCCATCTGCTCGCTTGGCACCTAAATATCATTAAAAAAAATTATAGACGGGCGTGTGGCCACCACACTCCATATCCACATATAACGTATTGAACGTTGCTGCATCACGCTATCGAATTTACGCATTAGAAATTAAATCTATGGCCTGGTGCTAAAAGGACCGTACGTTTTTGTATTAGACGAGATTGTAATGCCAGTTTATTATAAAAGCATGATATTTTTTTGTCCTAAAAGAGCGTTAGTGTTTTAACAATCTTTGAAAAGTTACCATGTAAAAAGGCTTATGTAGTGTGCGTCTTGATGAAGAAATTTAAAAATATTTTAAAATCTCTATAATAAAATTTTGTTACAAAAACAACATTGTTCTTTTTAATTTCATACGTAACTAGCTTTTGCTCGCAACTTCGTCCGTGAAAATTTAAATAATTTTTTTTTTCTTAAATTACAATTAATTTCATAATAATTATCTGTTTAAAAACATTAATCAAAGAAAGTTAAATAATTTTGACATATTACATTACAACACCTAAATATTATTATTTATTATTATAAACTTATGACGCTCATTACTGAAATTAATGAGTATTGATATTGGCCCTTTTATCACCAGACCAATAAAATATTTATATGAGGTTCTTCGAGCAAAGTAAGCGTTGGCCACCAACGCGGTGGCAAGAATATTCTTGCCACCGTTGCGCTCTATATTGAACTATTTTGAACTGCCGAATTACTTACTGGCTTCATGTAAGCTACACATTGTACAGTAGCTGTGTCATACTGTGCGTTATATTTGCTTGACAGTTGATAGGTGACCGGTTTTCGAAAAACGCCTGGTCGCGCTGCGCGCATCAACGCCGTCGATCGTACCTGGGTACCTGTAGCAATAAATTATAGCGGAACAATTTAAATGAATTGTTAGTGACATTGCCGCTTCCCCGCGGGGCTTTATTACTAAATTAGCTGACCTGCGCCTGCGCACGTCGGTAACGATTTAAGGCCCCATCACATTTCCACTTAAAAAAATATACATCTTTAAAATAATATTGTGAAGAGGCTATTAATATAGCCTCGAATCGAATGAAATAGAAGAAGTTACCCTTAACATAATGTAGTAAAAATTCTCATATATAATGTCTTCTGCGTCGACCCTAATTAGACAGATCATAGAACTAATTAGCTATATTATAGGTAATATTGTGACCTTTCTCGGGACTTTTTGTGTTATAAAAAAATTATTTATTTACGTGTTACATATTTTTAACCGACTTCCAAAAACGAGGAGGTATATGTTCGGATGTGGATATATTTTTTTTATTTGTACTACACATAAGATTATGTATTTTTGTACACTACTTCTACAATATTATGTTACGTAGTCAATGACCGACGGTCAGGGTGTAATTTTCGTGTAATTATGACGGAGTTAAAGTAATAGACTTGACCTCAGTCGGTCGGTCAGGTCAGTGCATCACTTCACGAGCGTATCGTCTTACACTAGTTCGTCCCGTTCCTAAAACAACGCATATCATCTGAATCATAGTAAGTCTAGAATATCAGTTATAAAAAAAATATATTAGATTTTAGGGCCTGTTTCACCGCTTACAGATATTTTTTTGACAGATTATGTATGGAGTATCTGTCAAAAAAGTTGTGAATAGCCGACAGAACAGAAACTGAAACAGTGAGCGGTGAAACAGGCCCTTAGAATAATCTCAAGCCTAATTCTACACATTACAAATCAAGACATAAGTACAAGAAGCGTAACTAAAAATATCATAAAAAATGAGTTATTGTTGCAAAATTCAAAATTTTTATGGTTCATCCACTGAAGTCTTCATATGTGCAACTAATTTGTTGAACTTGTATTACAAATTAATTCAATTTCCATTTTATAAATTGGATTTTTCGCGTATACTGACAAATCGTGGAAATAAAGTTGTGAATTTTTGGATTCGACCCCAAAATCCGATGAAATATTCGCTTACGACAATATCTCGCGTATTTGGAGGACGGAGGTGGAGGTCCTACGCGCCGAATCGTTCGCGAATCACAGTCCCGAGCGCGCTAGACACCGCGACGCGCGCACTTTTTTATATAAAAATATAATATATTTACGAAATATGTATATAAACAAAACAATGTCATATATCGGGCCAGTTGGTTACGGAATATTGTTCAGTGCACACACATAGTTTCGGAAATATATTCCAAAAGTGTTGCAACGATGTGGGCACTGGTTCTGTTGTTAGTGAACGCCGCCGGTGAGTTTAGGTTTTTCGCAAATTTTTACTTATGCAGTTTTGCCAAAAGTTTCCTTTTTTTTAAATTAGCTAATTCTTTAATCCCGCTATTTATTTTTGGTTTAACTATTTATATAAAATAACAGTTTTGCCTCCAAACACAAAAATAATATTCGTACGGTACCAAACCAAACAATTTAGGAATCGAAAAGTCTCTCTTCTTTTCACAATATGCAGGTTAAAGTTTTCTTTTTCTGTGAGTTGCATTCAAATGAGCAGAAAAAATGTATGGTTTTAGCAAAATGATATTATTCAAAAGTTTTATTTAAATTATAATAATACAATATATAGTATAATCAATATATATCTATGGACGCTTTACACCACGTTAGTCTGGCCCCGAGATAAGTACCAGTGGGACTTGTGTTACGGGCACCAGACAACGGAAATATATTTAATACTTTTATACCGTACACATTTTTAATTTTTATTATATGATACACATATTTAGTACACATCCACGACCCAGGAACTTTGAAAAACTTTTTGTTTCGTCGGCGGGATTCGAACCCGCGACCCCCGGCGTCGCGGGTTCGACGTCCGGCGACCTATCAAGGTGCTCAACCACTGCGCCACAGAGGTCGTCAATTTAATACCAATAACAGTTGTAACTCTGCCAGTTAGGGACGATTTGGAAAAAGTTTTCTTTTTATTTTAAGTTGTATACTACTTTGTAATTATTAGTAAATAATTTAATTTATTATAATTTTCATTTCAATACTAAAATTAATTGATATTATTTCTAGGTCATAATGTACGTATCTTAATTTCATAACTATCTTGACAATCATATAATATTTACATCCTTAGTTAACATTATCGTAACAGTAACTCTCTTTCATATAAAAATATCATAACAAAAGAGTTACGAAAATTCTTATGAAATTGTAGCACGAATAAAACGCTAAGGTTATTAAATAAAATAATTTCTATATATTTTATTTTCCACGCCTACTTTTATTTATTGTTATCACTTAGATTTGTTACATACTATAGTTTATACTTTCCTCGTATAAGCATGGTTTTCGCAAGCTTTAAGGCTTAATTCATACAGTATTCAAAACTTAATTAAAAATGAACTTTGCTCTAAATGTCGTTTGTCGGTTAGGACGATATATTTTTAACCGACTGGTTTTGCTTGAGGTGTCGTTAGATTTGTACAGTAATGTAAGAGTGACCCTAGATATATCAAAATATTAAAAAAAAATGGCGGACAGCATTTGCAACGGTCCCTGCAGTCGGGTTTTTGGACACTTAGCTTGTTAAGGTTCCTTAGGGCACAAAACAGCGAATTCACATCGCATCGTAATGTCGTTTATATAATGATTTTTCCGCAGATATTTGCGATGTGTTGGAATTGGCAGTTTTGTATGGGAGCCCTGAAACCGAATTTATCTTTATCGAACAAAGTTACGAACGCGTGTGTATAATGAGCGTTTACAACGGAACTGAGTGTTTACATTGTCGAGTTTAAGTGGTATTTGAGTTGAACAATTAAATCTAACATGTATTTAAAATAATTCAATCGATTTCTTATTAAAATTTTATGTAACGTTATTTAGTTTGTAATAAAAATTTCGATTTTGCTTTTTAGAAATATAAGTGCTATATTTATAAATCTATGCTAATAATATAAAGCAGAAGAATTTGTTTGTTTGAACGCACTAATCTCAGGAACTACAAGTTGGAATGGAAAAAAATTGTGTTGATTAGTCCATTTATCGAGGAAGAACATGACATCACGCTTCGACCAATAGGAGCCAAGAAGTAATAAAAAAAAAATTGTAAAAACGTAAAAAACTTAAATATCTAAACCTCCAGAAAATCCCCTTTCTTTTTTTGAAATCTATTCAAACAGAAACGAAATCCGTTTACAACTTTCCGAGATTAGCGCGTAGATACGGAATGATGGAAATTAGAGGACAACTTTATAATATGTAGTGATAATATTAAACTAGAAATATCGATGGAACTGAAACTGAAAGTAAATAAAATATTATTATGCAAGTATAATTATATCCTTTAGTTTTAGGGTTCCATACCCAAAGGGTTAACTAATTCCCCTGTTACTAAGACTTCGATGTTTGTCCGTCTGATTAGCCTGAATACAGCTGGCTATTACCGTTCTTAAGATACATCTCAAGAACGGCAATAGCTAGAGTTGAAATTTTCACAGAATACGTATTTCTTTTGTCAATATAACACCAAATACTAAAAAAAAATATTTGAGGGAGGGGCCAACAAGATATGTGGCATTTGAAAGTTTTTTGTTTTTTGCTAATAGATGTTGCTATTTGTCTACATCGTGCTATCGCTATTGCGTTATTCTCACAACAAGTTTTCCATATTTTTGCTAAACTGTAACCCTTCGTTCGCGAGTCCAATTCGCACTAGCCGGCTTTTCTTTTTCATGTATATTGCTAAGATTAGGTCATCCGTATACAACGGGCGTACGAATGTCCTAGCTATTGTACGGTACACAGTGTATGAGTTATAAATAGCTCCATTCATACTGTCGGGATTATACTCATTACATAGATCATCTGATCCGACTGACCAGAGAGTTAAAATTATTGTTAACAGAAAAAATGTTTAAATAAAAGACAAAATTGGTCAAATAAACGAATGAGGCCTAAGCACTGCCTTAGTAACCATGCTCGTAGTCTCCTCTGTTCTTACGAGAAGGGAGGTATAAAGTAAACTAACAAGGTAATGCCCGTTGCGCAAAAAAGTATCCTATGTGAAGGACATAGGATCCCGGGGGCCGAGACTCAAAGTACTGTACAAACAAAGTACTGGCGGGAATTGAAAAATCCCTTTTTGTGTTGGTTAGTCCATTTATCGAGGAAGGCTATAGGATATACAACATACATAACACGCTACGACTAATAGGAGCAGAGTAGTAATGAAAAAATGTTGTAAAAACTAGAAAAAGTTTTACCATACGCAGTCGCGGGCAACAGCTAATTTAATATTTAAGCAATAATAACCAACCAAAATACCATTTTTGAAATCCAGTTTACTGACGGCATATTATTAATAATCTAGAATAAGCAAAAAATCGTGAACTTTGCTTTTTTAATAGGTTACTATTAAGTTAGCATAAAAACAATGACACTAACATTTAAAGAAAATAAAACATTAAAACAATGACTCTAACATTTAAAGAAAATCTCACTATTTAATTAGTAAATAAGACGCAAAACTTTAATCAAACAACCACAACAAATTCGGATTTTTTGAAAATTTCCCAAGAGCAATACGTTATAAATTATTTTCACATATCTCTTTTTATCAACTACATGTAAATATGTTGCTATTTAATTTAATTGCGACAAGTTATATAAATAATTTAGAAATAGCAATTATCTTTAATGTGTAGGTTTGTTATTTGCATACGCGAATTCGGTAGAGCGCGACCGACACGGCTTCAGTTTGCGCGATTGCAAAAAAAGAAGTTACATTTCTTAAATCATTTATTATTCTTTAGATTTTCTCGATTTTGAAATACCCAGTAAAAATATGGATAAAATAATGCGGACATAAGGTTTTGTACAAAAAGTAGACGTGTAAAATCAGTGCGCAATGTATAGCAACTTTTGTTGTTCTACTACGTAAACGAACCCACCTGCTTCTGCTCTTCACGAAAATCGCTAGTCCTCACAATATATAAAGGTGGCCTTATTTGCGAAAGGAAAAACTCCCAAGGCTTTTAAATTCGATACTTGGTCGACTATAGGACGAATTATTTATAGGATCTGCAAGGAACATCTTTCCGTTGGTACTACTAGCAAAGTAACAGACAGATATTTTAGTAAAACAATACATTTAAATTATTTCTAATTTATAATCTCTAATAATCTAGAGTTAACCATAATTTAAATAAATTTTATATTCCGTTAATTAACAAATATTTTACTCTGTTGCTGACATGTCCAAACAGAGAATAGTTCCGCACGCCGACATCACCGCTGACAAGTTTAATCTCAATAAATATCCCAGATAATACGACACACATAAATTGTTATTTATGGAAACTATTTATGCAATGTGTGGAAAACATTATGTTTCGGGGGAGTGGCGTTTGAGTTTTTGATATATATTTTTTTTATGTTTAAATTCATGATCAACCAAGAATCAACAATACAATCGATTACGTATTTAAATTCATGACGTTAACTTTTTAATACCGTTTGAGATTTTCACTAGCAAAATTATTTAAAAAAATATCATAATGACGCGTAGTGTAAGGTAACGTAGCGAAGAGCGTTGTAGTGCGACGTAGCGCGTCATAGCGCGACGTAGCACGGCGTAGCAGGGAACAGGGATCGTTGCCAATAAAATAATAACTCTCCACGACACTTTCGAGAACTATTTAAATTGATTGCATTTTATCTATGTACGGCTTTTTACGACGTATTCCTTCAACTATCCACTTCACTGTAATAAACGCAGGCACCAAAAAAGATATTTGCGTTTCGGGATACTAACCGAATAATTGTTTTTATGTATTCTAAGGTATTATGTTAGTATAGAACAGTGTTATATTTAATTATCATTGCGTGCGCTACAACAACCTAACATGCAACAAAGTGAATGACATATTGTTTGTTTCAGGCTATATGTGTTCGGATGACCACGGCCACGGCGACGATAGCGCGCAGGATCACGGACAAGATCATGGCTGGACGTATGAATGTGAGTCGATCCACGGGTTTTTTGTGCACTAGCAGACTAGGCAGACGTTTTTGACGTTGTTCAGCCAGGCTGTTTTGTATTGTAAATCATTTAAAACAGTTAAGCTGTTAGGTTAGGTTAGGCTGTCAGTGACATATAGGAGAGAGTCTGGAGAGAGACAGTCAGGTTCGCACTCGAGATTTGAGTTCGCAGGTTTGAACCCCGGTGGCGTGTACCAATGAGACATTTTCCGATCTCAAGTACATAATACGAATACTCGCCGTGGGAGCGCCATGTTTCGGCACGAATGGGCTGGCTCGACCGGAGTGATACCACGGCCTCACGGAAAACTGGTGTGAATCGGGCGTTGTGCTGTGTTTTGTTCAGTGAGTGAGTTTACCGGTGGCCCAACTTCCCTAATCCCTATATTAATCCCTATATATTCCCTAGTCCCTCATAAAAGGCCAGCAAGACACTTGCGACTCTTGGGATGTCACGAGTGTCGATGGGCGATGGTAGTTTCTTTTCATCACGTAACCCAGACCGGTTACCTGATGAAAATCAACTACACTTGCGACTCTTCAGATGTCTCGAGTGTCCATGAGCGACGGCAGTTGCTTTCCATCAGGTAAACTATCTGTTCGCTTTTTTAAATGATATTTAGAAGAAATATCATTAAAAAATTCACACGAACATAAGATGTGCATCCATCCTTCAAAACTTTAGTGTATTAATATATTTTCGAAAGTGTGTCTTTCTGTGTGTGGGTAACACGCTAACCTAAACCGCTGAACCGATTCATAGGGAATTTCGTAAATTCCGAGTCTGCTGACTTTGAACTTTGAATCCCAGGAACGACATAATACATTTTTTATTCCAGAGAAATGTACGATTCTGGCGCGATAATTCCATTGAAGACTTTCCTTAGAGTCAAGTAAAAACCGTTCTTACATTTCCGGCAGTCGAGAGCAAGTGGCCAGGTCAGTGCAACACGGGCAACATGCAGTCGCCCATCAACGTGGTGACGTCAGAGGCGATCATGGACAAGAGTGAGGTGGTGCTGCGTGGACCGCTCGTCTTCAGAGGATACACCAATGTCAACATGGCTGCTGAGAACAATGGACATACGAGTAAGTAGAACTTTTGAAGACTTTTTAATGGATAGTAACCAGACTAGCTGATGGCTAACAACTACCGTTACCCGTGCATACGCGCATCATCAGAAGAGTTGCAAATGCGTAAGCTAATATGATGGAATAGACTAAATTAAGAAAATAGGAAAACCTTTACACTAATGTCATGTTGTCGGTTGCCACTTAATAAATACTGAAAAACAGAGTAAAAATAATACATTTTTATGATAATTAGGGGGCAAAGGAAAATATTGTTTACCTGATGGAAAGCAACTGCCGTCGCTCGTGGACACTCGCGTCATCTGAAGAGTCGCAAGTGCCTTGCCGGCCTTTTATAAGAGAATAGGGATCTCACTCACTGAGCACAACGCCGTTTCACGCCAGTTTTCTGTGAGACAGTGGTATCACTCCGGTCGACCCGGCCCAGTCGTGCCAAAGCATGGCTCTCCCACGGCATTTGATGAATTAGATGGGAATCCTAAATAAACAATCGTATCTGAAGTATTTTAAGCGTCATAGTATTTGAAGCTCCTTGTGTGCGAATCTGACTGCCAATTTTCACAGTAAGTTGCTTTTAGGAGTTGGTCAAATTCAACGCATAAATGCAATTAAATAATTAAATAACGTTTCAAAACGGGATTCTAGAATTAGCTTAAATCCATAAAATACATAAGTCAGGTGTTTTCAGTAAAATGGATGGTGGAGCCTGACGCGCCGGCGCCGCTGCTATCGGGAGGCCCGCTGAGGGGGAACTACAGCTTCATACAGTTCCACCTGCACTGGCTTTCAGAACACGCCATCGATGGAAAGAAGTAAGTGTTGCTGACATACAGATCCTCCTGCACAGGCTTACAAAGCACGCCATCGGTGGAAAGAAGTAAGTGTTATTGTCATACAGATCCACCTGCACTGGTTCTCAGAGCACGCCATCGATGGAAAAAAGTGTTATTGACATATGTTTTGTAAGCTCATACTTCCTACTCCTGTTTTTTTCCGATTTATTTCGCTGCAACTTTAGCATGTCCCTCGGGCTTTAGGTTATTGTCCCTCAGGATTTGACCTGAGATCTCCAGTTTTTTACCTTTTCTCAGGATTGCGGCTGGAGTTGACAAATCTCAGGTTTTTTAGTTTGAAAACAAAATGCAGTTATAAATTTTTAAGATTAAGGGCCTGTTTCAGCATTTCCTGATAAGTGTTAGATAGGCTATCCTCAACTTTTTTTGAGAGATGTTGTATGTAGATACTGTCAAAAAAGTTATGGATAGCCTATCAGAAACTTTATCAGTAAGCGGAGTAACAGGCACTTAAAGTTGTAAAAACAAAAATGATGTCTCTTTCAAATGGTTTGAAACAAATAATCAGCAAAGAAATCTTTTGATTTTTTTATTGAAATCAGGTCTTTTCTCCGGACTTTTGATTTTTTTTATCTAGTAACCCTACTCGGGCTCCCTAAAATGAAAAATCATATCAAAGGGTTTCCGTAGTTTGATACCGTTGTCGATCTTGGCAACAAAGGAAATGCAGTGATGGGAATGTACGGTGGGCCATAAAAAGGCATACTGCCTTAAATTTTCCAAGGGCAGCTTTTCATTCTTCAGAATGTTTGTACCTAAGTAGTTACAATTTCAGTCTATGAAATTGTAGCGTTGATTGTTTTACGATTAGACAACGTCACTTGATGGAAAACACTGAGACTCAAGTAATAGTTTCCTTTTTATGTATTTACCGATTACACAATCGCTCTGTGGTCAGAATTAAAATTATATAGACAAACGGTATCCTTAAAACTAACCTTTAGTTTCTCAATTCTTTACATTTCAGATAAAACGCCGTGGTTCTCTGATAAGTAGACAAACCTGAGAATTGGATTATTCTGATTTACATCAGTGAAGTGTTTACATTTAAAATCTAATGACTTCCTATAGGGGCCCTACGAAGGCCCGAGCCTGGACCTTCTAGCAAGATCTAATCTAAGACGAAGAATCTAATGAGAATTACGGGCGGCAGTGTCCCCTTAGAATGTCCCCGCCTGTAGGACATGGCCTATAACAGATATTTATAAATCCAGGCCCTTTATTAACAAACTTCTCACCTGTAGGTTCCCCGTAGAGATCCACTTCGTGCACATGAAGACTGGCCTTACATCAGAGGAGGCGCTCAAGCGGCCCGACGGCCTCGCTGTGGTAGCGGTCATGGGTGAGGTAATACCTTACACCGAATCAATAGCTCGGGATCATCCATTAACTACGTCACGCGTAAAGGAGTGAAGAGACGTGTGACATGGTGTGACAAAAGTTGGGCATCCTAAGTTTTGTGATGTCACATATCAAATTGAGTTAATTTTATCTCTAAATTTTATATGTGAAGGTGGTTTAAATTTTTACAGTCATGTGAAATTGCAAACTTGTGACGTCACACCGGGGGGGAAGAAGAGTCTAAAAGTCGTGATGTGACGTATTTTATGAATGGTCCTCCTGGTATACAAGTGGATTAACAGCAATGACACAATACCTTCGATGAATATCTGCTTCAATACCTGCAATACACATTAATAAAGGGCTTTGTTTTTCCAAAGGCGTGTCATGGACTCAATATTTTTTCGTTGACACGGTTTCAGTGAAAACTGCTCTTTTTTCGAATGATAATCATTTTGTCTGTGATGTGTCTATAAAAGTTGTCAACAATTTACTTTCTACGTCTGGTTTATGAGTACTAAGTAGATAACAAAATATTAAGTGACATAAATTCATGTAAACACAAAATCTACTAGCAAGTGACAAGTTAAATGACTTAAAATTAAGTAAAAATTTAGTTAACTACTTATCTAGTGTACGTGTAAACCAGACATTACGTAAGTGTCAATTCTTATTTTAAATGCGCTACCTTCTTAGTCCTAGGTAGAGTACCAGGCTCTAATCAACCAGGAGTCCAATTATTATTTAAGAATAATCGGCTACAAAAAAAGATATTAGCTTGTAAAAAACTGTTAATATCTTGTTATTACTCATTTACACACCGGGGTCTGCGTTACATAAAACTGAATAAATAATAATAACCATACACCCGAGCGGCCGTCGCAGTAATTTAATGAATAATTTAATTAGCACTTTACAACACCATAATTAGTTTTAACTTTTGGCCGAATTACACACATTATAATCTCACATTTTAAGTTATTGTTTATCCTGGCCCATGATTCTGCGCTTAATGTCATAATATTATCTGTTAATCTTTCATTAAGGATAATATACTCTTTAAGGACCATATCTGGAATCCAGTAGCTTTACCAGGAGTTTGAAGCAATAGTTTATCGATACACGATAGCGAGTTTAACGTAACTTTTTAGAATGGCAAAATTTTACAGCGCCTCCATCGGTCACTTGCGGAATTAAAAATTCCATACTAAAAATTCACATAGTCGCTATCGAATATCGACAAATACTAGCTTCAAAGTCATGGTAGAGTTACAGCACTGGATCCGGCAATGTTTGTATCGTACAATACAGCAATCGTTATTAATTCCTAGACTGTATACATTTTAAGCATGAGCGAGACAACCCCAACACAAGTTACTTATGAGCATGATGCTCTCATGCTATAATATAATGGTAATATTGAGAAATAAAGATACTTATTATTATTAACAGTAAAAAATTAGACAAATTCTGCTGGTAGTCAGAAATGTTGCATTGGACTTTTTTAAGAAATGTCCAATACGAAATTTTTAAGAAATGTCTATGCCCATCAACGTTTTATCAGTACAATTATTCGTCAACATTTTGTGTACAGGTGAGCAGCGGACCCGACAGCGAGTACGCGTTCGAGCAGATCGCTCCCGCCCTACCGGACCTTGTACCACGCTCCGAGGGAAAAGTTAAACCTAAGTACATAGATCTCACGTGAGTATCCATAGTAATATTGTAAACTAGACGACACTCGTAACTCTTTAATTAATTGCAAAATGATCGTAAATTATTCCTGTAGAAAAAGTATCATATGTCCTTCCCCGGGGCTCAAAGTATTTTCATACCAAATTTAAGGAAAATCGTTTTAGTGAATCGGACGTTAAGAGGTAACCGACAGACAGACAGACACGCTTTCGCATTTATAATATAAAGATGGATGTTTAGTTTAACTGTTTATATGTTATCCCTTTGAGCTTTAAACCCTCTAAACCGTTTGAAATAGAATTCGGTTAGTAGGAAAGGACATATTGTGATAGATAGTCGATGATCGATTTTTGGTGCCACGAAATGCTCTGAACCGTATAACCACAAATGTTTGGTTTTCCTCAGACGTCTACTCAGTCCGGAGACACAGTCCTACTACACGTACCACGGGTCGCTGACAACGCCCCAATGCCAGGAGATCGTCACCTGGATCGTCATGGACAAGCCCATCACCGTTGGAGACGGGCAGGTAATTCATTGCTGCAGAAATCCTTTTTCTATTTTGGGACCTTCCTAAACTTCTTCTTTTGGTTACTTTTATAACGGTTCTAACTTACTAACGAACTTTGTCATGTCAAAGTTATAATTAAGTTTCCAAACCAAATTGAGAGAACTAAGAATTTAGAGACTAAGATTTCACATACGGACAGCTTCCGCCTGTCTGTGTGTCTGGGTGACTGTTTCCAGCCTATATCTCAAGGACTGCTCGAGTTACAATTTTTTTTTTTCGTATTTTTTTCTACAATTGGCGGATCTTCACTTGCGGAGTTTGATATGCACTTGTCCGCTTTTTTAACTACACGTAGGTTGCTAGCAAAAACTTATATTCACAAAGTCGACGACACGACCTTGGAATTTAGTGGTAACTACTTACTGGTTACAAGACTATGTTACGTTTCCTCGACCCACATATGCGTACCCATAACATTACAATCAAATTATGCATACTATTTATTCGTTATTTTAACAATGGCATTCTTTGATAGTATTGCTTCTTACGTTATCTATTTTACTTGTAAAATGTTAAGAATCTATTTGGAAAATTTGAAAAATGTCGCGCATTTTAGCCTACCTTGAGTATGATGTCAATTTTACTACACGAGTACCTTGCATAATTTTAATTGCACTATTCAAAGAAATATTTAGTTTCATATTTGAAGATTATTTTGAACTATATAATTTACTTAGTCCATAATCGTGGTTATTTTTACAAAAGATTTTTTCCGGTCGCTTACTTAAGTATTACAACTAATCTACGCCTAATATAATAATCTAAAACTATTGAAAATTGTTTTCGGGAACAATTAGTTATTACTTTCGGGGAACATTGAAATTATAATTTATAACGATAGATAACTGTGATTAATTGAATGATTTTTCGGTAATTAATTCAATCAGTAATCATTATTTTGATCATTTTCATATCTCAGAACGGATAATTAATCTTAAACTGTCATAATAATTTTAAACAGAAGCTACTTTATATTAAAATGTAATCGATATAAAACTGTGCTTAAAGGAAGCTTTCTATAACGCAATCAAAACTTTAAACAAAAAAAATTAAAATCACACAAAAAATCAGATGCCCCTGATTGACTGAGCTGTTGTTTTCATCCCAGGCGGGTCCAGCGGCACATTGCAAAGCCAAAGAGAAGACACGAACGGGTTTCAGTCGGCAGAACTTCGGTCAACTTACCATCTTATCATCTACCCCGATAGTTCTCCCCCAGTGCTGCAAGGGATGCATAATAGCATATTGCGTCTTTAAAAAAGGATCAACAGCAATAACCAACCAGAACACCTAAAAAAATCCCCATCTGTATGATCGCTACATTATATACCTATCTAAACATTTTATCATTTTCATTTTTTATAATCATTTTCCAGTACAAGCTCATAAGCAAAATCGACGTTGGCGGCATCGACAACTACCGCAGCCTGCAGCCCGCGAACCGTATTGTGTACCGCAGCATCGCCTCTTGTGCCGCCGTGGCGGTGCCCAGCTCCATCGGCCTCATGGCCAGCCTCATCAACTTCTCCGCCTCCCTCTCCACCACCTTCAGCAGAGGAATCTGCGCCCTCATCAACATCAAGAGGAAAATATTTGGAAATGCCATCAAGGAGTGCACGGACTGACGGAAAGAGTAGATGTAAGTTAGCAACCGAAGTTTCTAGATCTCTCTGAGGCGCTCAGAGAGAATCTGGAATTTCCCAATTGTTTGCTGATGATAATATTATTGTGATATTATTTATCAGACGAAAAATTTGCTCAAAGAATTGTTATTGATAAGATTGTTTTGTGCTTCGGTTTTAATATTCTTAAGAGTATAATCGAGTGGTACAGCAAGTGGTGCTCTATCGTTTAGATAAAGTCAGCAATATTCTAGTGATAGACTTTATCTAGCTTTGCACAACGCAGTAAAGTGAAGCATGTAGTCTAGGTGTTCAATACGATATGACAAGTGTGGAATAGTCATATTCTTCTCTCTATTATAATTTTAATAAAGCCATTTACATCCTATTAGGTTTTTGTAAATATGATATTACTGTTAAGATTAAATACAGATTAGGTCACACCTAAACAAAATGTGACGTGACTCGATGCAAAATAGCTTTGCAAATAAAATGTACGACTGGTTGCGCGTGTCTTTTCATGTGGTCTGACCATACGATAATTTCTAGTCGTAAGAGTAAGTTTACATATCACTACAAATCTTAGGTACAATTTCATTTTCACTTTCAAATTTGAAAAATCTTGAAGATAGACTGAAAACGTTTCTTTGACAAGAAGCTATGCTTTAACTACTTTGCGATGGGTTCAATGCTTAAATTATTTACAATCTGATTTAATTTCAAATGTGAAAAGAGTTTCATTGGCAATTGATACATCTTGGGTCTAAACAAATGATTTTAGGATTAGGGTGCAATGTCTGATATTGATTATGAACAGTATAATATACTAAACTAGTAATTACTGGTCGTAATTTTTGATAAAAACTATGTGAAACCTAAATTTAATTTATTGATTTGAATTAGCTATCGCTTGGATAAGATTACACTCAGTAAATTCATATTAAATGATTTCGATAAAATTAAGATAAAAATAAATTAAAAAATTACTATTTTATATCAGTAGATATCGATGAGGAAATTAAATGAAATTAGCAAAGATGTTATCAAATAAGATAGAAAAAATTGCAATTTGCACTTATTACACTAAATCTAAATGTTTTTAAAAAAATAAGTGCAAAAATTGTTTGCAAACTATATAAAAATACAAAAGGTTCCTTATTGGTTAATATTTGTAGCAGAGTTATAAAACAAATGTAGGTAACAAGTTTTCAGCTTGCTTCAAGTAGGTACCTACCCAAAAATGTCTACCAGCTCTCGGATCGAAAGGCATCATATGCTTGTCCTACGTGTTTGGTAATTTTCTGATGCATGATTCCCAAATAGTATCATGAAATCTCGTCAATGTAAAATGCATCAGACCTGAATAATTCTCATAAGATTAAAATTCATTGCACGATAACGATCGTCGAATTTACGAAATCGATCATTTGAATAATTTAAGAATTTTTAATTAATTATTGCAAAATAATATTATGTAAATAAAGTCATATAAGACAATAAATAAAAGGCAAGGTTTTTATGACTGATGTGCGAGCGCCGAGCGGTGCAATATTTTCATACGAATATTTTAGTTATCAAATACAAGGTTTACTGCCTGTTGCGTGTAACTTATTAAAGAAAATTTAATAAGGAATTATGATAATAAGAAATCGCTGGGCTGGGAACATAAAATTTTTAGAATTTTATGTTTTGATGAGCCCAAAGATATTTGTCAAAACTTACTATAATATTCAGTAAGTAAGGGTGAAGTGTAATTATTATAAAATTGATTAATTTGTAAATAAATTGTATTATACAACTGTATATTATTTAAAGTGGCACCAAAATCTATGTTTTGCTACTAATTTATTTTATTTCCTAGATTATCTTAGATACCAAAAATTTCAAAAATACGCGTGTGCAAAATAAATATATTTTAGGATAAGAGGCTGTGAAGATATGAAACGTAGTTGTACAAATTTTAATTTTAAGTATATTTAAATGACTCAGTAACTTTTGTATAATTTTCATTTGTGGTTGTGTTCATGTGTTCTCTTATATTAAATTGACAATAGTCTTGAGTGTTTGGTTTCATTTCTTGATCCGCTTTTCATTGGACAACCAGTCACCATAATATTATATTTCTACCACACTAGTTTGCGGTTCTTCTTGTAGCCAGTATCGACAAAAGGCTTTAAATCATACTTTCATGACTATTATAATTATGCTATTATTCAAGACTAGAGGTCGCCCGTTGGCATAAAGGTCTCGCTACCAGGACAAAAATTAAAAAAAAACACAGACGTCAACCATAAACAATAGAATATTTCATGTATGATTATCGTGTCATGTCAAATTATCGTAGTGTGTGCGTATTGTAGTGTGCGTAGCGTTTAATTTGTCAAAATCTAAGATAAAATTATTAATGATAAAGGCATATTTTAAAATAATATTGATATCCCACGCACGTCCTCCATATCAACTATAACTGGGAGAAATTTCATGATTTAACGTATACGCGTCTTTTGTAAAAAGGGGTACAAAGTTTTCCGCTCGCGTAATAATATAAAATTAATTACTACTTGAATTACTACATAATAACTTATACTGAGTGCATAGTACTATATAATAAAACAAGGCTTTGCATCCGTTTGATATACTACATTTTAAGAGCGAGGTATTCAGTTCATTGAATGATATAGACTACATTGTAGAACATGAAACGAAATTTGCACAAGCACTCAGGACCCTCTTACATATATTCGTGCCGGTCCTGTGCAGAGGTACAAAAAGGTCAAAATGTTTGGACTGCACAGATTTCTCAGGTACCTACTACAAGTATCTTGAAATGGCCTATTGACGGCTGAACTTCCGAGCGCGAACCACTACAATACCATGAGCGCTTGCTCATCTATACTAATATTATAAAGAGGAAACCTTTGTATTTTTGTATGTTTGTATTAAATAGGCTCAAAAACTACTGGACAGATTTCAAAATTTCTTTTACCATTACTTAGACGTATTCTTCGGAATTCGTAAATTCTATATTTTAAAATATTGGAATAAGTCGTCGAAAAAACTGCCGTACGTTAACGATTCTCGAGATCGGTGCCTAAATGGTTAGAGATATATGGTTGACTTCTATAGAAAAGTTGTAGAACTCAATAATGCCTACAAAAAAGTTCGCGATAGTATAAACCAAACATTTAAAATTTATATGTGATTGATTATATTGTTGATTTCATACTTAAAGAAACACACTTTTCTTGCACTTTTTCCACTATATTTTCTTAGATTTTACAAATTCATAATAAATACACGACCGGTGTCGACAAAGTCATCATCAGGTGATATGATGATGTCGAAACCGGTCGTGTATCTATACTAATATTATAAAGAGGAAAAATTTGATTGTTTGTTTGTTTGTTTGAAGCGAATAGGCTCCGAAAGTACT
>JAOTAV010013532.1:0-25897 GCA_026546445.1 Cyclargus thomasi | reverse complement strand
GATTTTCCCATAAAAAAAAACACAATCTGCTTATTTATTGCCATTAAGGCGGAACAAAGTTCGCCGGGTCACCTAGTATAGGATAGTTTTTATTCCGGGAAAATGTGCGGTTCCCGCGTGACGTACGAATTAGGCATCATCTAGTATATAATAAATTTGTAGAGAAGAGAGTATGAAGTATGACTATTATGCTGATATTAAGAAAGGTTCAAAACTCAGGTTGCCACTTGGCCGGGATTGTGCCGAAATTTTGCGTATGTCCACTGCTGTGTTGTCCCGGATTTTTTTTTCGAAATTTATTTTTCGGACCGGACCTAAACACTGATTCAACAGAATCCCCTGGACGATTATATACGAACGCGTGGCTCCAGAAATGTCCAGGAAATTATCAGCCTTGATATGGCAACCCTATTCAAAACCAGACTCGGATCTTAAATTTTTTTTAGGCGGGGCAAAAACTGAAATATGCGGCATATTATTAATATTATCATCTTTACGATTTCAGTTATAAGGTGTTAACTAAGACACGGGACCCTTTCCCCCCTCCCCTAAACCGGGGCTGTTCAAAACGATCTTCCGTATAAAGTTTAAGTCGAGGGCCGTAGCGAACGATGCTAATGCTACTAAGTGTAGACCGTGGGACATTCACAGAGCCACGAAGAATAAGAAAACTAATGAATATTCAACGTTCTTAGACATTTGAACTTATAGAGTGGCCTGATTCGGTATAGCTTATTGTATCCATACGCGTATGGAAATTGCACATTGTTTTATGAAACAGTTAATATAGCAGTAGTGTTTATTGCAACGATGCAGCTTGGGATTCGTCATAAATTATATGAGAAATAATCAGCGTTGTCGAGGTACGAACGGCGAAGAGTAGAAGGCGAAATGTTCTAAGCGCCATCCGAGTCCAGTTTATGTAAAAGTTTTTTGATACTTAAATTTATATATTAACACGATCGTTGATATAAAAAAATAATCCGAAAACTTTGTAAATGTGAACACATATTATTAAAATGGGTTCCCGTTTAAACGTTAACTTGTGTACCTTATAAAAGTAAACTTCAATATGGAGAATATAAATAGGTATAATAATATTTTTACCAATAACCGAAATGTAAGTGGTGCACCAGTGAGATAATGTTATTTTCAATGCTATAGATCAAAGCCTTGTTAGGGCTGAAATGCCAAAGGGTAAACATTCATTCATGACGCTTATTCTATGGCAGGTGACTCGTCTCATAAATCGATTAAAAAAATGAGACGTTGGAATGGCGCCAGGAGACATTATTAGTTCTATTTCAGTGAGACGGCTCGTCATAAAAATTCATATCGTGGAATTATGATCATTTCACCCTGACTCATCGTCTGGGAGAATTTGTTATCAATTTCACCAGACCGAGGTTGCTCTAATGAAAAACGTCGTTATTTTAACTTTTTTATGAATACAAATGTGATTAAAATTTCTTTTCTCTGACATGGTGGTTTTGATTTCATAAATATTCAACTGCAAAATAGTTGATCGATACTAAATTTTAGCTTCCATTAAAGAAATTATTTAGCGCGGAACTTATAATATTAATTGTGGTTTAAGCATAAAATGTCTGAAGCTTACGCCGTTTGTCCATAGACACCGTCAACCGAGAACGAAATTATTTTGGCCCGTGCAACTTTATGTCCTAGGCTATAAGTTTAATTTTTTAGCGACATTGCTCTATGAAAGCTTTTGGGCAGAGTACTCATGATATTGTATAAGGACGTCATTAGTGACATTAATTACAATAATTAATGTATTGTAATAGTCAAGTATATTTGGGGAGCCTTGAAATTGTCGTATTCTAGGAACGCTCAGTACATCTAGGTTTATGACCGTAACAACGGAAGACGCCATTGTATAGATGTCTAATAAATCTCAATTCGATTGATGTCAAATTGCAAAACTAATTCACTGATACTAATTGGCATACATCCGAAACGATTTTATACGTACCCGAAGAATATTTTTCAGAAATGATTAAAATCTAAAATAGATATTTTTTCTGTTCTATTTTTATGTGCTCATTATAAAATTTTTGTTACAAAGAATATATTTACAACAAAGTTGTGCTCAACTAAAAAGTGGGATAAATTCTCATGCAATCAAACAATGATCACATAAATTATTTGAATTCATGAAATAAAAATGTGTGCCGACAATGAGTTTCGATTTTAATTGGTGTGTGTAATTTTCCAGCATTATTGGGGGCACCATGTCCTATGCCAGATCCCGCCTCCTACTGCCTCAACGGGGGCACTTGTTTATACTTTGAGCTGGTGCAGGAGCAGGCTTGCAAGTGAGTGACAATATAACCCTGTTCTTATTATAACTCGATCACGTCTCGAGTGATAAAAATATTCAATATCCTTTTAAACCTGTAATCAAAGTATTACCTTAAAAAATCATCAAAATCGATTAACTAGTTTATGCGTACAGTGATAAAACAAACACTTTGGTATTTAAAATACTAATTTGTAATCCGATCTTCGGCAAACTTGAGATATTATTTGATGAAATATACTTATCATATTTTTTTATATTTCAGATGTCCCGAAGGCTTTAACGGGCAGCGCTGTGAGAACAAGGACGTGTCGAACAGAAGCAGTATGTATCATTCCTACACGTGCAAACTGGGCCTCTCGACGTCTTACTACTGTTAGCACTCCCCCCGACCCCCCCTCGACCCCCCCTCGACCCCTCGCCTCGCACTGACGAAGACATACGACTTTGCCTTAGCGACTAATTAAAATATCTCATGCGACGGCGACCGATAGAGCTGGGATATTTTTAATTTTATGAGTTTATTAATTTCCTGAATAGTAGCTTATTTTGAGACTTTACATAAGTGAAAATGTAGTTGCTGAATCTATGTGTCACTTAGTGTTTTTTGCTCAAATGAAATAGTAAGTGACTTTAATAAATATAACCAATTTTTAGTAAATCAAATCATATTTAATATACTAAACATTAATGTTTTTATACTTAGTCGTTAATTATGTTTACTATTTAAATTCCTTTATTTGCAAGACAAACTAATGCATTGAAGCAATTATTATAACAATATTTTCAAAATGTATTGCTCTGGGGGTAATCTTTGGGATCTTATAATATATGAATATAACTTTAGATATTATATTTTATTGCAATATGAGATTAATGTATTAATGAAATAATTTCTATCTCAGCCCGCATGGCAAGCCGGCGACAGTAAGCGAGGTGGGTGTCCAGTATTTACTTTGGTTTTATTAAGCTCACAGTATATAGATGAATCAGCTGGTATCAGCTGTGTCTTTGATGAGATCGAGCTTGTAGCTCTTTCGCTCAATGTGATCAAATAGTTCCTTTTCAGCCAGCTTTTCAAAAACTCATGTTTCTCGCATTCACAATGAGATCATAAAGTCTAAATTTAAAAAATAGAAATAGTAAAAAAATAAAATATATTTTTTTATCTAAGGAATTTAAATTTTTTTTTTAGTTTTTCCAACAAGGTCATTAAATCATTTTTATATGCCAACATTTTTCCATCAACCGAGAACTGTTTTCTGATTTTTCCATTTTTCTATTTTATGAACGATATATTTTAATATAGCGAAACAGTTGGACAGAGATTTACTTATATAAAGCTGGTCTGTAAAACAGAAGACAATTAACCTAAAAGTAAACCAAAATAGTTTCATGATTATAAAGCTTTTAAGACCCAGTATACATTTTGTTCTATAGTCCAAGTTGTAAATATTATATTACATATTTTTAATTTGCGTTTTGTGTAACTTAGGTTTTGACAGATTTGGGTAGTAAGTTAGACCTGAATCGTGAGCTATGTACATATCTATTTAGGATAAGAATAACCTATATTACTTTTACGATGGATTGCTTGGCGAATACTTGTTCTATTTCTATTATGTTGTGGTTCAACTTATTTCTAGCATTTAGTAACTATTTTAAATTATTTCATCTTCAGGTTAAGATTTTGTTTTTTTTTTTCTTCAAAATTTTACACAAGTCATTTTAATTGCATTGAATGTCTAATTAGAGACTAATTTGGATAGGCTGATAAAATTTGAATATGTTTCGAGATATTCATATTGTATTCATAAAATCCACCTAGTCAAATAGCAGTTTTATTATTTAAAATAGATAGGAAATAAATTATATTTAATGTGAGTGGAAAATTGGCTGAATGGAGTGGATGTGGAATTTTTTATATAGATTATTAAATATCCCAAAACATTTTTAGTTCACTACCTTTTGTCAAGGTCGGTATGAGTTTTTTTTATTATTACTAAGTCAAATGAATAAAAGAAGACAATTGAAATATTTCGTCAATATTTTTTTTATATTCATCTAAGCTGTTCTAACATTATTTGCGGCTTTCAATACATGTATTATATAAAACTTAGCCAGAAGAACCGACCTTAAATATGTCCTAACTTAATTTGTTCCGAAAAGAAAAAACCCGTTTTATTTTGTATAAAATTTTTGTAGGTTTTTTTATTTATGATAATTATTTTATTTAAGTAGGCCTGGGACTATTTATTTTAATATAAATAGCGCTAAGGAGTATTAGTGAGGTGATGTTTTGTTTAAATCATTGGACTTTAGAATTTTTTGCGAGAAAAAATTATTTTAAAGAAGGGAATATAAATTTTAACAGCTTTCTTTATTACATTTCATATTAAACTATCGCGTACCCATAATCTGTAAAACAAAAAATAAGCTAAATCTATGCGCAACGATTCTAAGGTTCCAATATTTCTTTGCCTCCAATAGGAAATTGTCAGACGTCACATTACTTCTATACAAGTCTCACAGCAAATACTAAGGGAACCGTGTTAACTATGTAAAGATACCAAATTTTAAATAAAAGAATTAGTGTTGGAATTAACAGAGAAGCGATAAATTTGTTTTTTTTTTCTCTTTTCCTTTTTCCCGGATTCGCAAAATGGATACAATGGTACGTATTTTCTAAATTATTGTGCACCTTTCTGTCCGCACTCATGAAAGAATATAACTCTTTTAAAAGTTACATTCTTTCTTTTCTCAATACTAATGCTTCGTAACAGTTCCTAACAGAAGCATGGCTTTGAGACGCACCTTAATATTTGTTGTGAGATAACATACGGGAGTTTTGCATGCTTATTATGTCATAATGGTATGACATAAAATATGTATTATATATGTGACTAACCCTATATTTTTCACAATAGATGCCTGTTGACGGGTGTGTGGGGAATATAAAATAATAGAGAATTGAAAATAATAGAAAACATTGTTTAATGCGTGAAAAACGCATAGGTGTAAATCAAACTTTATTTTATTTTTACTACTTAAGCATTCAATCGAAAGCTCTAAAAACCACAATAGGAAAAACTAAAGTGTAAAATTGTGTCGCCTCGCTTTCAGATTTCAGACAGAAACGAACAAAAAATTACTAACCGTAAAGTAGTACATTATATTGAAATGAAACATTTGAAATCCTGATTTGAAATCTTTGATATTCAAGCAATGAAAACTTATATTTTAACACAGAAAGTAGAGTAAGGTCACACTGTTAAAAAAGTATATATTTTATATATACTTAAGACATATGTAAAAATGTTAAATGCACTTTTGGTTGGATTTTGAAGCTTTGATGATCAAAATTATTAAATAGCAGACCGTGCTAACCGCCATCTGTTTTAGTACACTCGATGAAAATTAAAAATTTATCGACGTGCCTTTTCACACGCACCCCATTACAAGTTGAATTTGAAAGTTAATAATGCTATGAACCTCCATTTTCAACGGCTGTACTTAATGGTTTTTTTTTTATTTTTTTGTAGTCGATAACTAATGTTTGCACACGTCATATTTTATAGTATGTATAAAAACATTACATGTTACATTTTATTTCCAGATTTTGGCGAACGATTATGGTGATCTACAGACGACAGCATTCCCGTGCAGCAATCAGTATACTTTAAATTTGGTCAACCAGCCAGCGTTTTCATTAAAGGGTTTATTTGGAAGTTATAGGTATTTTTAATGGCTTTAGAATGAAGACATATTTGCGACCTTAGACTTTTTCCCAAAATATTTTGACAAATACACTAGCTCGATAATAAAATAGGAAAGTTTTTTAAAGACAGTTACCTATTTTAGAATCTAGCTAGTGTATATCTATACGTCAAACGCACAATATTTTAATTTCAATTAATCGGGTCTAAATCGGGATTTTTGCGTCCATTAACGCAAAAATCCGGGAGTTTTTAAAATGTTAGTTATCTGCTTCATCCACTTATGTCTTCAATTGTCATTTGCGTAAAGTTTTTGACTGTAAGTTGATTCTTCTCATTCAGAGCTCAGCATTAATAGACTAAGGGCCTGTTTCACCGCTTCCTGTTAAAGTTTCTGTTGGGCTATCCACAAATTTTCGACAGATTCTCCATACAAAATTTGTCAAATAAAGTTATATCTGTCAAATAAATAGACTATCTGTTAGCGGTGAAACAGGCCCTTATTGTACTATCCTTAATATTACGTTAAAATTAATATTATTATTTAAGTTGACCAAATGTCGCTCACCCTTTTATTTTTGTTTGAGATGTTCATAATATTAATTGTACTTTAATAATGTACATAAGATATTGCTTTAACTTGCCATAATTAATTAAGTTTAAATCCGTCCTGAATGATATACCACCGACGATACAATGATTAATCATACAGAAATGAATGCCTTATTTAAAGTGGATATTAAAAAAATCAGCAATATTTAGAATTAAATTTGAAACGCTTTTCGACTATGTATTATTAGCTTTGTAAATAATTATGTTCTTGTTTTTTAATAAATAAATATGTAAATTATGTACTGTGCCTATTTCAAGCTAGCAGATTGACAATTAAAACTGCAGTGTGCAATTTCAGATAATGTTAGAGTGTAAAACGAATGTATCTTAAGAGAATACACTAGAGCTAGAGAAATGAATAATAGATATTTGTCATATCTATTGCTGTCTCTAACCACAAGCCGTGGAGGTCGCTAAGCGCGATAGAGACAACGACATCTTGGATTGAAAAAACCCTTTAAGAGAACAGGAAATCAACGATTCGTTGTCCCCTCATTCCTTTTCCAACATTAACTATAATGATAAACAAATCACAGGAAGGAACCTTTGACTTGGCATCCCTTTGTTTAGATTTCCTTACTTTTTAAAATAAAGAAGCAGCTCAATCGAGACTTGGCCTGCTTTTTTACGGAAAATTTTTAGTGAGATACTAAGGCCCGTAATTATAGTCAGCACTTAATACTAACAGTATCAATATAATCAAAAAATTTTGAGATGCTGGTTTCATTGATAAAGGTCAGTTTATGAATGAAAACAGATTCTCAAAATGTGTTGTTGTTCATGCTCTTAAGTACTAAGCGCTGAAAATACGGGCCTAAATTTACCTAGTGTATTTCATAACTAAGCAAGCTTCAACTAAGCGAAATTAGAGCTACGCTTATCTATTACTTATAAAAATTACTCTAGTCTAGCAAATTTTAGCACAAGATCATAATAAAAATATACACAAATAACAAAAAAAAACTTATTGTTTTTTTGTTGTTGTTGAAAGCAATAATATTAGCTTAGCATATATATGCAATTCGACCCTAAAAAGGGAGACCATAAAACCGTATAAGTCTATTAGCCTAGGTATCTTCTTTGCATTAAAGTTCTTTTGAATATGGCCTAGCTAGCCTATAAAAATGAAAACAATCTCAAGATTTTATAACTTAATACTAGAGTTCACCCTGTGGTCTGTTATTTTTTGTGGTCTGTAATTCGACCATGAATATTTAAATCCATCGTGTAGAGGAGCCATAAAAAGTATAATCTGTTGTCAAATCACACACTTTAATTTGACATAATTCATAAATGTCTCGTTAGCAGGTCATTGAATTTTATGAAAAAAAAACAGACTTCAACCATAAATAATAGAGTATTTCGTGATTATCTTGTCATGTCAAAATATTGTAGTGTGCGTAGCGATTTATAGTTTAAAAATATCCAAAATAAAAGCATTTTTTAAAATAATATTGGTATTCCCCCCTTCTCCGTATCAACTATAACTAGGAGAAATTTCATGCTTTTACATCTACGCGTCTTTCGTAAAAAAAGGTACAAAGTTTTCCGCTCGCGTAGTAGTAAATAGATTCTTTGCAAAGAGAACTAATCGACTCAGATATACATATTGGTATATGTCGATTAGTTCATTGAGTCCTTCAGCGGTGAAATTATTGACTTTATGGAATCTAAGGAACTATAAATTATAATTTCCGTGCGCCTCATTCGCTATCCCAATTCCTGTTCCCTATTCCCGTAGCCTATTCATAAAAAAGTCCAGCAACACTCCCGACTTTTCTGCTGGTTCACGACAGTCGCTTTCTATTAGGTAACCAGTCTGCTCGCCCCATAATCCTCATAAAAATAGGCAGCAGCATATTACCACAGAAGAACTACATTAGAGAATGTGCACTCCATATAAACGGCTGGAACGCTGTTAAACCTACACGGTTCGATCTCGGTAGAGCTACAGTCGCTAGTGGTACAACAGTCACGTTTGAAATATGGAAAATTATAATAAGCGTAAGAATCATTGCATGTATTGTGCTGTTTATAGTACCTAAAACACAGAATAGGAATATACATACAGAATGTGCAGTCCATATGAACGACCGGAAAGCTGTCAAACCGACGCGCCTCGATCTCGGTCGAATCTCAATGAGTTACCTTCGCGCGTGATACATAGTGACGATCAGCTTGTAACAATTTTCCATTTTCCAAACGTCACCAACGTTTGCGGGAGTGCACATATTGCATCATACCTTTACTGTGATAATACTCTGTCAAGCAGGAAGTGCTGGTTGCGAAATTATTGGTCGCCAAAGGGACCTTTGTTGTAAGGGAACGTACAGGAACTATAATGTGTGGCATCAATTAAAGGAAAGCAAGCAAACTATTTTGTATCTATGTCTTAGCTGTAAAGCAGGAGCTGGCAAATTGACAAAGGAAATCTGTCAGTTTATCCAAAAAATCTGTCAATTTAGGAATATTTAAATTCTTTCGTTTTAATAGATGCATATCTATTATAACTATACATATGCATATACGAATGCATGTTCGTTCATACTTGTCGAAGGCGGTCGTTAACCTTCTGTCAAAAAATTTGGCTCCTCTATTGTCTTTTCGCTCAAGATTCACTTTGGTTCATTAAGGGTGAGTTGCACCAACTTACTTTCACTATAACAAAATGTTAAACCAACTTTACAATCTCTAGCTAAACGTCAGGTAATTAACCTTTAAAAAAAACGGAAGACGATATATTTAGCAATAACAGCACCCGAGAAGCTTAAAACGACGCCATTAATGTTAACTTGAAATATGTCAAAAAATATTCGCAAAGAAGGCTTAAAAAATTACTTTACATTTGACGAGAACCGTAACCAGGAGAAATGTCAAAATAACAACACACTAAAATATTTTTATCATTTTTCCTTTCAATACTTCAAAATATATTTGTGAATGTAAAGAATAAATGTTGTTTATTTTGTCAGCGCTAACTGTTACCTATAAAATCAACGTTTATATGTCATCGTTAGGGTTAAAGTTAACTGTAACTATAACTGCGCCCCTGATGTTACTCTGCCACTCTGTCAAATTAGTATACAAACCGCGATTGTCAACAACAAATTTACAGCACAACACTTTGTTTACAATCGCGTTTTGTATGTAAATGACAAAGTTTTTGACAGAGGGTTAATGAACCATAGTGCTAATCTTGGGCGAATACACGATATACAAACTGTTAACCAAGTTAAAAATTAATGATAGCGACAAATATGGACGAAAGCATAATTGTCATGCTAAAGCCTGCAAGTTCTACCGTATTAAGCTTCGCGCAAGCACGGTTGACTGGGCGCGTTGGGGCGCATCACATTTTTCATCTCGGTCGCAAAATTTGTTGAAAAATGCGATGCGCCCACGTCACAGTTTGCTCACTTATTTAAAGTACTTTTATAAAACCGCCTTTGCACGCTACTATGGGGAAATATTTTCATACTGTTGGTGCTATGTGTGCCAGTATTTATGAAATGTTAAGTTCTATTAACAGTCTGTACAGTGTTATTTGCTGATTAGACATTATTTATTAAACATTTTTGCATAATTAGCTATTTTTGTACAAAAAGCTTGTTAATAAATGAATAACAAAAACTTTTTAACCTGTTTTATTGTTGCTCAAACCTCAATAACTTAGATACTTTGACTTATATACATCAATGTTTAGATTTTTTTATGATATTGGATGGAAAGCAAATGAAAAAAAAATATTCAAAAAAAATTATAAATAAATTTAAAAAAAGGACATTCTTGTAATGAGAACGTGTAGTATAATCATATCCCTAAGTTAGTGGGAGTGGTAAAAATACACCCTGTATATGTATAAATATATTATAATTATATTCAAATATATCGATAAATATTAAAGAACCAAAAACTTAGATCTGCAAAATTTCAATAAATGCCATTACCGGTAAAATTATTCAGTGACATCTAGCGGAGTAATTTTTGGGGAAATAATTCTTGTGTATCTGAGTTTGCAACGAGTTTTAACCATAGTCTACTAGATGGCACGTTTCACACTAAATTTTTATTCGATGGCATATTTGCTACCCTTAGTGACATCTGTCGGTCAGATGTGAACTAAAAACTACGGACACGCTAATTTGTATGGGATCCGCTACTATAGGTATAATTTCTTTACGGTCATACTAATGTACATTCGATGCAATTTGGCTTGAACTAGTGGCGCCATCTATCGATGAGTAAAATAACTATATTAAAATTTTCCAAGTGTTGGTGCCTGGTAAATATACTTTAGTTTGTGATTATTATTATCACTAGCGGTGCCCGCGGCTTACATGGAATAACAAATTAAAAATATGTAAAGCAGTGGCTCGGTGACTATATCAACTGACCGTATTGGCCTACGCCGTAATATTAACTAAATAATATTATTATTTACAAAATTTTATTAAAACTAATCCAGTCACATAATTAGAGAATACAGGCACTAAGACAATTGTGTAGAGGTCATACTGCTATTCGCTGATATATGTCCATATTCAACCTTTGATTGATTAGTTGACACAGAACATAGGACAATTATGCCGACACTTAACTTTACTTGACATACACGGCACAATGATCGAGCCGAATTACAATCAGCAATCATCGGTGATTATGTTGTTTTCCTTTGATTAATGATGTCAGATAAATCAAAAACTTTAATGACATTTAAACCAAACATTTATTAAAACGTGAACACTAGTTATCTATACACATGTCCTCTGCCTAAAGTATCTAATAATATTAAAAATCGCTTAAAAAATCTAAAACATTCAAAACTTGCAAGATCTTGCATCCCAGACTAATACTTAAAAAAGGGTAAATATTGATGAACATACATTATTGTCAGTGAAGACCAAATTACCATTTGGTCAGATCATTACTTTGAAAAATTAAATATATCTTAAAATTTATATTTACTGCTACGACTATGATGTTTCTGTGCCCTGACTAAATAATCATAAAAATTTATAAATTCAAAGCATTCTTTTCTTTTATCTATTTAATGGCACCCTCTTGCTTTAATACCTAATTTACTAAGTTTATTAAGTTACTTTGTTTTGTTTTGTTTAGCTAAAAATGGTTTATGATCAAGGGGTGACTGTCAAAATGTCATGCTTTCAGACGAGCCCTTATAAAATAATATAGAATAGAATAGCCTAAAAAACACCTAACCTTATTTTGGTACATACACTACTAGCAACACTAATACTCATTTTGTACTTATAAAATAAACCTTAATTATATTTACAAATTACAAAAACGGTTGTTTAAAAGAAACTGAAATGTTCTACACACAATTATGCTTTCCTTCAGTTCACATTTCTTTAAAAGCCTTAAAAAGGATTTATGTCATTGTGATAACAAAAATATTATTAATTTTGGAAGTCTAAAATAACTTTTCGAGTCACTAAAATGCCACTTATACTAAAAATGGTGGGAAAAAAAGTACAGTATTAAAACTGGCTTTTCGCTGCAGAGTCAGTGCTGACAGGCACTGCTATTGTGTAAATCGACTGATAAACTATATATGACAGCTGGCACTGGCTGGCACTCGGAAAATTTGCTTAGCAATAATATGAAAGACAGCAGACAGAATAATGTTCTACTGTTGTCCTGTACAGACAGTAAGGCAAAAAGATTATTCGACCAGCTTATAACTAACAACAGTTTCCATTTTATGTAAATTAGTTGAAAATGATTTAAGCTGTACATTTTGAGCGTTAGATATAACAACTGGCTCAGCCTCAGACCACTTTTCTGGAATATCACAGTCAGTTTGTGCGTGGACTAGCACATCGAATGAGCACCGACAGTCAAGGAATGGTAAGTACGAAATGGTAGCTGCAACTTGTAACATCACATCTCGAATCTCCTGCTGTATCTTCTTCAAGTCTTTGCTTGAAACCATTTCTTTCTTTTCTTTTGATAGTTCTGTATCTCCGTCTTCATATTGTACTTTGAAATCCCAACATTCTAATACTTCTTTGTTGGCTACATTGATTATGATGAGAGATATTTTTCTCACTTTTTTATTGACTATCCATTCTGAAAAATGATTTTTTAAATTTAAACAAGGGTATCAAATACCTTCTATTACAATGTATATATTTAAGTAGATGAATACAAAATTATTATGGGTTATAGAAATAACTTATTTAATGAAATATAAATAATTTTTGTAACCAACCTTCACTTTGACTCAGTAGATTGGTAAGAAATGATTTAATTTGAGTATCTTCTGATATTAACAATGTTAACCCGTACTGTTGCTGTGCTTTGAAAGTTTCTGGCGGGTACAATCCTCTTTGGAAAAGAACGGAATTGATGGCGAAATCTAAAATATTCTCATAATATAAATAGAATCAATAATTTTACTCCAAGTCACCAAGAAATAGAAGTTAAGGCAAATAGATGTTGAATTCAAAGTTCTTACTCAGATATTCGCATATAATTTGTGCTGATCCACGTAACGTGATGGAGTTTTTTGTTTGTTGCTGCGACATAGTGTTTTTCAACGATAGATAAGCTTTCAGTTAAAAACGATCCGTAAATTTTTCGTAAAACTAATGTTTAAACAACTTTGTTGGTGTTCTATTTTCAACTTCTACAAAGTTTTTGACCGTTACTCCTTTTTTTACAAAATAAAAGTTCTTAGAAATAAAGCACAGATTTTGATATAAACAGCCATATCATTTCCCTTTTAATGTGGTATTTTTGTTGTTTAATTACGTTTTACATTGTTTCAAATTTTTATACAAAAATTCAATTGAAATTTATTGGAAACTTATCTTATTCTATTTGCCTTTTAAAATTAACTTTAGTGTTTACTTTTGTGCCTTAGTGGATAGCACTTTTGGAAACACACAATTGGAAAAAAAACAATGTCAATGTCAAAGTTCTACTGTCTATCAAACGCCTGTCAAATTTAGTCAAAAATGTCAATAAGATGTGAATTTTTGGTTTTGTTTTAAAATTTGAATTTGTACACGCTTGTACAATAAACATCAATGTAATTGATTAATTTCATAGTTTTATGCTAATTTTGTATTGTAACTCAAATGGGCGTGTACAATTTTATTCTTTACACATTGTACTTTAAATCATGGGCCGAACACAACGAAAACGCAAACTGAAGCAGTCGAATAAGTTTTACACATGTAATAATGAACAAGATTTAATAGCATTAAACTCCTGGCTATCCAAGCACGATGTTCGATACAGCAAGAAGCTTGTGATGGCTGTTTTCGACGACACGGGCAGAGGAGTACTCACAAAAAAGAAGATAAAATCGGGAGAGGAATTGATGAGTTTACCTCTGAATCTTACCATTAATGTGACTAGTTTGCTTACAGACGGTGCATTTTGTGATATATTTACCAGCAACACAAGTGTTTGTTTACAAAATTACAAAAACTCTGTTACATTTCAGTGTCTACTAGCATTTTATGTTTTGTTTTTAAAATCGCAAGGCCTGAGTTCCAAATGGCATATATATTTAGAGAGTCTGCCAAAAGAATACACAGTTCCATATTTTTTACCTAGAGATATACAATCCCATCTACACAAAGAGATTTTATCTGTGATAGAGAATCAAAGGAATATAATTGATAAGTCATTTAATATTTTTAAAGATATTTTATGTAGTTGTATTAGTGACATACCTATTGTACAAAGCTTTAAAGAGTATCTGACTATGCCGAAATATGAATGGGCATACTTCACTGTGAATACAAGATGTGTTTTCATGGATTTAACAAATGTGGTTGATTTTAGAAATCTTTCTGACACTATATTGAGTTTAATAACTGATAACACAAAAATATCCTTATGTCCATACTTGGATATGATAAACCATGACAGAAATGCTAAGAATGAAACGAGACTCAAGATAAACAAAGGTCTAAGCTTCACACCGCTAACCAGATTAGATGAGAACACTTTCTCTGCTGTGAGATTTTCAATTTACACTAAGAATAACTTTCAACCATTCTCACAGGTATTTATTTGCTATGGTGACAGTCATAATTCAAAACTGATAACCGAATATGGATTTTTCTTACCCAACAATGAGTTAGATTGTATAATTTTTGATTTCGATAAAATAGTGAACTATTTTAAGGAGAATGGAGTGTGTTTATCGTCAGATCAAAATGCATTTATTGTAAATCATGGACTTAATAAAGATTTGTATATAGACTCAAAAGGGTTGAGTTTTAATTTCTATGGTCTTCTAATGGTTGCTAAATATTATTATAAAGAAGATGTGAACATAAGTAAACTGATTTACGCTGCTGCGATGCAGGCTGATGATTGTTTTTTAACTGACTTCATTAAACCCTTGGTGAGATGTGAATTAGATAAGTTAAGGATTAAGATCAACAAATTAAATAGTTGTAGACAATGTGTGATTTTAGATAATTGTATAAACCTGTTGTGTCAATATGATTGTATATTAGAAAAGTTTATGATGTGTTAAATGTTTTATATTTTGATGTTGTAGTTTATTAGAAATAGTAAAGTATCATAAAGTAAATGTATTTATAATGGAATATTTGAACTGGATGTGAAAATAAAATAATACTTTAAATCTTTTATTTCTGGCTTTCTTCTTCTTTATTACATTTTTTATTCTCTAGCCAGAGAGTTATTATTTAATATTATACTAAATCCTTACTGCTTAGTGAAAGCTTAGGATCTAAAACAGAAAGAATAAATAGTAGCAATAAGTGTTATTTACTAGCAGTTCCATCAGAATAATTGTTTTATCCAAAAGGTACCTAAGTAAAAAAAAATTGGCTGGGTGTATATGTAAAAATTTCAACTTAAGCGGCTAGCTAAATTGTTTTTTAAGATAAAGTCTAAAGAGTTATAGATAGAGAGATATATATATATTATTTTTAATATGAATGTGTGTAAGTATACTGAGATATAGGCACTTATATTATATTTCGTTATTTGAGTGAAACGAAACGTAATGACGTCTTGCGTGTGCTATGTCAAACTCAGCTGATAGTCAGAATGTCAGAATAGCAAAATAAAAAAAATATTATGTCATTTACGCGACCACCTTGACCATGGCGGCCGCGATATTATCGAAAAAGCGATACGATAAATTACTTAAATACAATTTAGAATGTACACGAGCGTTTTATGGCAATAAATCTTTAATACTAAATAAGCCTCGGCTAAATATAGTTTGCAAACAATGTGTAGCCACAAGTTATTTCAGGGTATAAATTTCGATATTTTTCTTATTAGTTTTGGTACTTTTGTGTTTGTTTTTATTACTAAATAATTACATTATATTTTAGTTTTACTCGTCGAATGCTCCAAATGCTCCAGGTGGCCCAGATACCGCAAAAAATGTTTTGGCGGCGGTCTTGGCTAACAAACCAAAAACTGGAAAAATTCCAGTTGGTGAGTGTTTCTCAAATGATTTTTCAATAGTAATATGATAAGTACAATCTTAAAAATCAATAAATATCAATTAAATATGTTAACAAGTACGCTGAATTGCGTAATTTGACTATGACCTTGTGTGTTGAATTATTTTGTCACATGCTAATATCTCTATCAGTATTGAAAACATAGTTTAAATATGTGATTTAATTTCTGCGTGATAATATAACCTAAATGAGCACAATTGTAGTCTGGCTACTATAAGTTGAACTGAGAAAAAACCTTCCAAATTCAAAAACTCTGTAAATGGTATTATGTACACAATTAACTATAGTGGCGAAAAGGATTTTAATAATTTATCAGATTATGAGACCTATGCATTTCGATATAAGTTTTTGTAAAAAGTGAACTGTTATTATTGAGATTTATCATAGGTCAAAGCGTTGTTTGTTATATATCAAATAATTTTATAATTAAAAATCACACTAAATACCCGATGTACGGTAAAAATCCTGTGTCTGAGGTATATTATTATATGGTATTTTCATACATCTTTTAAAAAAAATAATTTAGAGAATAAACATGTCATGTTTTTACATAAAAAACCAAAAGATCATTAAATATTACTCATTATCAAGTATAAAAATCATGAACTCCAACATAGTGCAATTTTAATCAAAAAGAAAAGACTATGTGGGTATAATGCTGCTAGTAAAAATACATGCTAGGTTCAACTTATAATAGCCAGACTATATTTTATTATGTACGTAAGAAAATAAGCAAACAAAATTAAAGTGTTAAACATAATTTCCTTTTTTTTAATGTCAATAATGTTTTTGCTTGATCAATAACTTATATTATATTTCATGAAATTACAGTCACATTGTCAATAAAGATTACATTTGTAGCTAAACTTGTGAATTCTTCCCAAATAGTGTGTAAATTAACAAACAGTTATTGCCTCCTTTGTACAGCAGTAGTAACATCATTATTCTTCTGTTTTGTCACAGCTATTTTCATAGTAAATTTTGGCAAAATACCTAACATGTTTCTTTGTTGTTTTTTATTTTTCCACATGTCTTTTGTTATTAATGCCTGGTGGATGCAGTTCTCACTCCATTGCACTCCTCTGTTGCCTGTTTTTGTCCAATCTCACTTTAAAATAGTCCTCCTGTCATTTTACAACATTCCCCTGCCACATTGGTAGAGTCCTTTCGCTTTAGTCTCCTATCACCTTTCCTATATATAGTCCTGATAGTCTATCCTATCCCCTAGGTATACAAAAGAGAGACTGCTTTCACCCAGGTGCATCTGTTTTGTCTCGTGAAGATATAAACCTGGGTGATGCGAAACCTGTAAGCGGCATGGACATGGTTAGGGGAATGATGGAGTATGTTTGGCCAAAAGTAAGTATGCCCACTGTCATAGTAACATAGTAAGCACAAGAGATACCTTCTTTTTTATTAGATTTAATATTTCTTTTTTATTTAGAGCTAATCTTAAAACTAACAGGAATAGTGTTTTCAAAAAACTTTTGACTATGTATAATGGAGGAAATTGCAAGAAAGCCAGTTGACGGACCTACATTATTTGGTCGAAATATATGTTGTGATCAGTCGGCTGGGTTTGACACAGCCAACCAAATCACTCAGATCAACAATCTGTGTCTGTTTCAACTTCTCTGTCATTTAAATGCAACTATTCTCAAAAGGAAAGGCCCTGTACATTTTTGTTTTCATTTATTCTGTTATCTCTATAGCATTTCAATTAATATTTTCAGGACAATGAAATGATAAAGAACCGGGTAAAGCTGTCCCTTACACTGCTGTTTGGAGCTAAAGTGATGAATGTGACGGTGCCATTCCTATTCAAGTATGCTGTGGACGAGGTTAACCAGTTGACTACCACTCCTGCTGGTGATGCGCTATTGGGTATGGCGACTGTACCCCAAGCACTGGGGACAACAGCTTTCAGTCTGTTGGTGGGCTGTAAGTATAAATAAAAGCTAATAGCATTTGAGTGCTATCCAACAAAAAATCTGATTTTGAGTTAAGAATGCAGTACTATTATTTAGATGATAAGGAATACTGCATTCATAACTCAAAATTTAACTTTTTGTTGAAAATATAGATAAGTAATTTTTTCGCGCAGTTTCTAATAAAACATAAACCAATATATCTAAATGTCTCCAACTACAACATCTTATGTATTACGAGACAGTAGACATTATTTTTTGCATAATATTAATATCCTGTTCTTTCTAGTCGTAGCCTTATGACAGTGACTAGCAAAATTTGACAGGACACTTCATTTTTTTCCGATTTTAGTTCTAGTGAAATGCAGGTGGAACAAGCAGTCAGCTTTCTTAGGCCAGAAGGCGGCTGTCCTCTCGAATATTGTTATGGATGACAGGAAACCTGTTAAAGTGGTTGTATAATTCGTCCCTTATTTTACAGATGGTATAGCCCGGGCAACGGCAGCTGGTTTCAATGAGTTGAGGAATGCGGTGTTCGCTAAAGTCGCCCAACATTCCATCAGGAAGCTAGCATGTAACGTCTTTATACATCTTCACAATCTTGACTTGAGTTTCCATCTTGGGAGACAGACTGGTGCACTGTCTAAGGTATGACATTACAAATTAACAGAATATGACGCAAAAACTTATAAATTTTGTTAATTACTGGATCTTGCCCGTAACTACGTCCGCGTGAAACTTTATAAATTATCCCCTTTTTTACAGCATTTTTTGATAACTTCGGCTCCCATTGGTCGTATCGCTATGGTATATTATAGCCTATAGCCTACCTAGATAAATGGACTAACCAACACAAAAAGAATTTGTCCCAGTTCAGTAGTTCCTGAGATTAGCGCGTTCAAACAAACTTTTAAGCTTTATATTATTAGTTTAGATTTTGCTGTAATAATTTCAGACGATAGACCGTGGGTCCCGGGCTATAAACTTCGTTCTGTCTGCGATGGTGTTCAACATAGTGCCCACAATTTTCGAGCTAACACTGGTGGCTAGTATACTTGGACTGAAAGGTGGACTTGCTTTCGCTGGTGAGTATTTTATATACAAAAATATATAATAGCACAAATTTTAAATTGTTTAAAGTATATGAACCATACTATACAATAGCCCAAAGACAGTTCAGATAGTTCAACTTAGTTGTGCGCACTGTCCTGTGTGCGTGCGTATGTGAATACACAAATTTCACTCATATGGCAGTGACGTGGCAGGCGTCGTCGTCGTCACATTTTTTTTAATTACGGCTTTTGACTGGCTGAAATCTCCATATTGTGACCAATGGCGCACAATGTGCTGCTTTATCCAATGGCATTAAAAAGTAAAAACCGCCAATTTTTGACTTGAGAGGCGTTGCTAGCTAAGGAACGAAATTGCTCTTTCTTTTCAACGTTGGCAACTCTATAACATTTTATAGGCATATATGCTGTAATCTACGCATAGGTGTTTATTTCAGATGTCATCTTTAAATTAATATTTTTAAACGTTGGCAACCCTTACGCTTGTTATAGGCGTAGCGTTCAGCTGTGTGGGCGTGTACACGGCGTATACGCTCGCGGTAACGCAATGGCGTACGCAGTTTCGAGTACTCATGAACCGAGCGGAGAACGATGCGGGCAATAAGGCGGTAGACTCGCTGATTAACTATGAGACCGTTAAGGTAATGTCTGTAATATAAGACACTGTCTCACAACCACAACTGTGATGAGGGTAGTCTATCTGTCAAGATGGCGGCTGTGCCTGTCAAAATGACACTTGTGTTATAGCGCTTGACGAGGATAGACGTGCTATACGTGACATGACTATACGTGACGTATAGTGGTGTAAACAAGGATTTGAATATATTTGAAGACATAGGTGGAAGAAACGGATAACTAACATTCATGCAACCTTCGAGTACATACTAATTTTTTCAATACAATTTTCTCAAATCCTCTATCTTACCTATTTCATTATCTAGCTAGTGTATCTAGGTAAACATCAAACCCACATTATTTTGATTTCGAGTATTTTTTTTCGGGTCCAAATGCGTCCATTAATGCAAAAATCCGGAAGTTTTTATTGTTTTCAAAATTAAAGTTTTCTGCTTATTCCATTTATGTCTTCATTTATGATTCGCTTTTTAGGTATGAGAAAAAAAAAGACCTCTGTTTACATAATATGTTTACGTAATGTACTTAATACACGTATTATGTAGATAATTAAATTTTAAGTTAATAATTGCCTGTAAACATAAAATTAAGTTAATATTTAGTTAACTACTTATCTACTTAATACGTATAAACCAGACATAAGAGGCGAATAGATGGCACTGTATGTTTATAGTAACAAATGTAATAATATGTTGTGTCGCAGTTAGCGTCGTGGCCAACATTTAAATGCTATACGGGCGGTATGAATTTTTAGGATGACAAAAATATAATAGTCTCAAATCTTCTTTCGTAGCTTATACTCATGTTATGAGAATAAAAGAATAATATTTGACGACCTCTGTGGCGCAGTGGTTGAGCGCTTTGGTAGCTCACGCCGGGGGTCGTGGATTCGAATTCCACCGATGGAACAAAAAGTTTTTCAATGTTCCTGGGTCGTGGATGTGTATTAAATATGTATGTCATATAATAAAAATCTTAAATATGTGTTTAGTATATAAGTATTAAATATATTTCCGTTGTCTGGTACCTGTAACACAAATCCCTCGGGTACTTAGCACGGGGCCAGATTGACGTGGTGTGAAGCGTCCATAGATAAAAGAATAATATTTACGTCCAATGCTTACCTCGAAATATTTTCCAAATGCAGTATTTCAACAACGAGAAATACGAGGTGGCGAAATACGACGAGAGCCTCAAGAAGTACGAAGACGCGTCGCTGAAGACCGCGTCCAGCCTCGCCATGCTGAACTTCGGCCAGCACGCGATATTCAGCGCCGGGCTCAGCGTCATCATGGTCATGGCCGCCAAGGAGATCGCCCAAGGTATATAATAAGACGAGATCGCAGTATATAATACGACATGATCGCTGTATATAATGCGACGAGAATGCTGTATATAATTCGACGAGAACGCTGTATATAATTCGACGAGAACGCTGTATATAATTCAACGAGAGCCTCAAGAACTATGAGGACGCGGCGCTGAAGAAATACATACAGAAAACATAGAGACTAGAGTTTTATCACTTTTACAAATAATTTATTATTTACCTTATTTTTTCTTACTCTTTCAAGGAAACATGTCCGTCGGTGACCTGGTTATGGTGAACGGGTTGGTTTTCCAACTGTCCGTCCCGCTAGGGTTCCTCGGCTCGGTGTACCGCGAGGTGCGGCAGGCGCTGCTAGACATGCAGACCATGTTCACGCTGATGACGGTGCGCTCCCGCGTCTCGGTACGTAGCTCAGGTTAACTTACATCGCCGCAGGTAAAGCTACATTGCGACAGGTAAAACTACATTGCGAAAGGGAAAGTTACTTTATAAACTGTAAAGTTACGTTACCTGTGGTAATGTTAGTATGTCTTAAGTTTTGTTGCTAACGTAGTTACTGCTTAGGTAAGTTTTCTTCGCGCTTGAAGTGATTTATGTCAACTATTTGACGAGATTACAGGTGTGATGAACACACCCGTAATCGTTATGTAATTTTACAAGTTACTGTTTTGCAGAAATTGTTTAACATGGTTAAATGTACGTTGTGTGTGAATATTATAATCATAATTTATATTTGACAAATTTGAAATCCTTATAGCGATATACAAACTTAAGAAATCATTTATTTTTATCGTTTTCATAATAATATAATTTGAGTGCTACCTAGATGATAATTTTCAGGGCTTACGAATTAAATTTTGTCACAATTTATAATAGCAAAATTCATTGTAAAAAACTTAATGCTTATTACCTACAACGCTGTAACTTTACAATTGAAATTACATTACAGCCATAGTTCCGAGTACCAATGCGATAAAAAAAAATTAAAAATATTCCAGGAGAAAATTACCAATGCGTTAAAAAAAAAATTTTTAAAAAAATTAAAAAAAAAATTAAAAATATTCCAGGAGAAATTGTCCGCGCCGGCGCTACACATTACACCCGCGACCGCCAACATCGAGTTCCGCGACGTCAGCTTCAAATACGTAAACGGCAAGCCGATTTTCAACAACTTGAGCTTCAGCATACCGGCCGGCAAGAAGATTGGCATCGTCGGCGGGTCGGGAAGCGGGTGAGAGACGTTTTTCCACCCTTTACGCCGTTTGTCCACCAAAACGATCAACCGAGAACGAGATTATTTCGGCCCTATAAAGTGCGACTTTATGATCTAGGCTATAAGTTTCATTTTTTAGCGACATTGCTTTATGTCGTCGCCATCATTGAAAACATAGAGGAAAATGAAACCTTTAGTCTATGTCATAAAGTTGTATTTTATCCGGCCGAAATATTCTCGTTCTCGGTTGACGGTCTTGGGGGGAAATGGACCTTACAATAAAAAAAAAGTGGATTAGCGAGCAGGCGTTTCACGTAATGAAAAGTCTGCCGTTGCCCATTGACACTAGTAAAGTCAAAAGCGTTGCAAGTGCGTTGATAACCTTTATTTTAAGGAATACGTTACGATAATCTTATAATTATTATGATAGTGATGATAAAATAAGAGATTCAAAGTTTATCATTAACTGGCTAAAATTTGATGTTATTAATTTAGGAAACCACTAGAATTTTATAATAAATTACCATTTGGTGCCCGCAACTTCGTTGCGCAAAAATTTGTATATCACGCGGGAACCGGACATTTTCCCGGGATAGAAAGTATCCTATACGTTGCCCAGACCTAATAGCTATTGAACAAAAAAGATTCATTCAAATCCGTCCAGTAGTTCCTGAGATTAGCGCGTATAAATAGACGATTTTTTTTGTCGATGTTTTCTATTACTGTCTCTTAGGGTGCTAACATTGATTATTTTGTAAAACTATTAAAGGTACAGACACTCGAATTTTACTGTTTTATCATAATAAATCGTATAGACTAAATAGTAAATATTACACCAAAATTGATTAGGAACCGAAGTAGTATATTATAAACTCATTATTAACATATATATACATTTTGTTGCAGTAAATCAACAATGGTTCGTCTTCTATACCGGTTCTTCGAGCCTCAGTCTGGTCAGATCCTAATTGGCGGTCAGGATATAAGGGAAGTGGATCTGCTGAGTTTGAGGAAATCCATCGCGATAGTCCCACAGGTAAAGTTATGTTATTGATAAAATGCTACAGGTTAACTTATTTTAATGCTAAATTGTCACAGACAAAGTTAAGTTATAAATAAAATGCTACAGTTAAAGTAACACAATTGCTAAAAAGCTACAGGTAAATTATATTATTGCTAACATTCCACAGGTTACATTGTTGCATCTTAGAAAAACTTACCTTAAAATGCTACGGGTATACTCATATTAAAAAAGACTAAAAGGCGATACATTATATGTTGTGACAGCTAGCACACAGAAATGTTTAACATAGCAGTCATGCTTTCACATTCATATTATATATTTTTAATGTTTTAGAGGAAAAAATAACCTTTATACAAAACTTGTGTTGAAGTTAACTCATTAAAAATACTACTGAACTCAAGTGATGCTCAATGTTCATACTTCCATACTAATATTATAAATGGAAAATTGTGTTTTACGCCGTAACGAAGCAACTAGTCGAACTATTTTTTTTGGCATAGACTTAGTAGAAAGAATGGGGAGTAACATAGGCTAATTTTGGTCTTGTAACAACATCATGTTACTAAAAGAGAATTACAAGAATATTAGTATTCTTACGTGAATTTCGAATTTCACGTACCCGTAGTCAGGTAAAGTGTTAGTCTATTCTTTGATATGAATGTTATAAAGGTGTTTCTGTCTATTACCTTTTCACCTCGAAACCGGTTGAACGGTTTTGCTGAAATTTTGTATGGACATACTTTAAACCCCGGAAAAAGACAAAGCATCGTTTTTTTAGTTCTAGTATTTTATAAGTTTAATAATATTCTAGGATTGCGTGTTATTCCACGACACGATCTACCACAACCTGCACTACGGGGACCTCGCCGCCACCGCCGAGGACGTGTACCGCGCCAGTCGCATGGCCGAGCTGCACGACTCCGTCGTCACCTGGCCCAAGGTACGTGCTCACTGATGTGTCTGTCTGTCTATCCACGACACTGGCTTCCACAACCTGCATCGTGCTACAGGCTAACTTTTATCTGTCTGTTCTTTAACTTGTTTAATGTCTGTGTGTGCGTGCGTGTAGGAATAACTGTTTTTTGGTGCCCTTGTGTGACTGTCACAGACTAATAGGGGGTCTCAGAAGATCAGGCGCCATAGCCAAAGCCTGTGTAGCTTACTCATTAAACATGGGATCTGGGTATTGCATTTCCACAGAGTTCTTGTAATTTTATTGCTATCGAATTATTTTCGTTTTTGTCTCTAATTATTGTATTTTTCATTTCTTTTGTATGTCTGGTCTGTGTTTCATCCCTTGTGTGTTTAATAAAAATGTTTTTTATCTGCTTATGTTAAATACCACATGTAAACTCTCAAATTATTAATCACTATATTTTTAGGTCAGTAGGAAAACCTTAATAATCTCTGTCGTACCACAGATAACCATAAATCGTTCTAGAGACACCGGTAAACTCACATCATCATTTTAGTGCCACAGGTAAACTCACATCATCATTTTAGTGCCACGGGTAAACTTACATAATTTTTTTAGTGCCACAGGTAAACTTACATCACCATGGTAGAGTTACAGGTAAACTTACATCGTACGAAAGTCCGCATATAATAGTATATTATAGAGAGACTATTCTCTCAATTTCAGGGCTACTCAACTGAAGTCGGTAAATAATATACTCTCTTCATTCCAAAGCTACTCAACCTATGTCGGTACATAAGATCCTCTCTCAATTCCAGGGCTACTCAACTCAGGTCGGTGAGCGCGGTCTCAAGTTGTCGGGTGGTGAGAAGCAGCGAGTGGCGATAGCTCGTGCCATACTGAAGGACTCGCCGATTGTGGTCTTCGATGAGGCCACCTCAAGTTTGGACTCGCTCACTGAGCACGTGAGTTGGCTCACACTATACCTATTCCCGTAGTTTATTCATACAACGGCGGCACTTGCAACACTTCTGATGTTACGAGTGTCCAGGGGCGATAGCAGTTTTCATCAGATGATACGGCCGCTCGTTTGCCACCTACTTTTAATATAAATGGCTGCCTTGCGGAGGGTCACATTTTAAAAATTTCACACAGTGAGAAGAAATTTTCTCGATATAATATTTGCAACCAAATGTAAAAAGGCGAAGGTAGATATAAAAAAAAACCGCCATGTAGACGTACATACGCCATCTAGTATCAAAAGGAAGAAACTGACAAAAAACACGTTTGTTGTATGACCCTTACACGTTTTAATTTATTTTGAGCGTCCGTGGACTAGTGGGAAGTTTTGGTTCGCACTTGAGAGGGTTTAGGTTAGAATCCGGGTGGAGGCGTGTACCAATAAGACATTTTCCGATCTCAAGTACATAATACAGACCAGCATCTGCAATATTGTTTCAAATCCCTTCCCGCGAAAAAAACCTTGATGTCAAATGTTTTTGATTTCCAGGCGATACTCCAAGCTTTGAAGGCGGCGACCGTTGGCAAAACCTCCATCTGTATCGCTCACAGACTATCCACTGTAGCTGATGCGGACGAAGTGTTGGTCTTAGAGCACGGAAACATCACTGAGAGGGGCAA
>JAOTAV010013521.1:0-25898 GCA_026546445.1 Cyclargus thomasi | reverse complement strand
ACCTGTAACACAAGTCCCTCGGGTACTTAGCACAGGGCCAGACTGACGTGGTGTAAAGCGTCCATAGATATTATTATATTATTATTATTATTTACCGAGATGTTACAGTTATTTTTTGTTCAAAAAAAAAATTCAATCCGTCGCGTGCGTTGCCTAAACCGTATGTATAAAGAACGCACGAACGAACAAAAAAATCCGCGATGACATATGTCTATCTTCTAAAGGTAAGTAACAGCAACTATTTTTATCTTTTAAATTTATTAAAAACAACAGCTTATTTGCGAAGCCGATCTAGTCAATATATTGTCAATATGTTATTCATATAGTTTTATAGGAGTAAAGTAACTAACATTGTGACACGAGATTTTGTATATGTTCACAAGCGGAACCGACATATGTTGACCTACCGGTCTACGCTTGTGAATCTAAACCGTTCCCAAATGCCGTAAAACACACACAAATAATTTCATTAAAATCGATCGAGTCGTCTGGTAGGAGTTCAGTGACACACACACGCACAGAATAATTATATATATTAAGATTTATATATACAAGATATATGTTACCTCAACAGCAGCCGGAGACGATCCGCCGCGAGACGCGTTTCGCTCGCTCGCTGCACCTCAGCACGCGCGTGAAGGTGCCGCTGCCGCACATGCTGGCCGTGCTCGTCCGCGACCGCGCGCAGCAGCTGCAGATGTTGTCGCAGGTAATGTCGACGGAGCCCACATTTTATTAAATAAAAAGTATCCTGTTGCCTGCAGCTCTATCACCGAATCTACAGCCTTACCACTGAATCTACAGCCTTACCACCGAGTCTACAGCCTTACCACCGAGTCTACAGCCTTACCACCGAGTCTACAGCCTTACCACCAAGTCTACAGCCTCATTACCGAATCCACAGCCTTACCACGGAGTCTACAGCCTCACCACCGACTCAACAGCCTTACCACCGAGTCTACAGCCTTGCCACTGAGTCTACAGCCTTACCACCGAGTCTACAGCCTTACCACCGAGTCTACAGCCTTACCACCGAGTCTAATCTTACCACAAAACTTACAGCCTTTCCACCGAATCGGATATCGTTTTGATGTATAAGGCTGAGTTGAATAGGGTTTTTAAACCATGTATATCATTTAAACGCGTATAATGGCCCCCTAGATGTTTATACAGCATGACATGCATTATGTTCGAAGTTCGAGGCATGCTTATACTTGCAAGCGTACACATCGACGTAGGTAGGATCGACAAAATGTTTAGTGTATTGTGGTACGATACTCATTTATTTCATCTAGTTAAGCAGAGTTACCAATTCAATAAAACAATAAACATAGTGTTATATTTAAGCCTTAGGTATACTCGTATATACTCGTATTGGTTTTCTTTTTGTAAGATGATATTTAGGCACATTTTTATTGTTTTTAGGGCACAGCGGACATTATTCTAGATTCGTGCGTTGATTACTGGAATGGCAAGGACCTCACTCCCATATCGCCGTCCGACCGTAAGAAGATCATTGATTTCTACCAGAGAAACTCGCTCACTGCATATTGCACTGCATTTGCGTACAAGTAAGTTTCATTCTGTTGTACCACTTCCTGATAAGTGCCGGATAGGCTCGCCACAATTTCTTTGGCAGATTCTCTATCCTTCACTTGTGTTTGTATGTTGTTGATAGGCATATCTGACACAAATATTCGGCTTTTATCAGGAAGTGTTGAGATAAGCCTTTTTGTCAATCTTTAGAAGTAGAGGCTTACGGCTTTACTATAGGTTGACCACAAGCGCTATACCTCGCTTTGGGTATGAGCGCGGCGCGGCGGGAAGGGTTACCATAGTTACTGCCGCGCTACCCTGTCATTTGGCTGTCACCGCTGATGGCGGTAGTATTCACGGTCGCACGTTCCTAGAGTGCGGTACAGAGGTTGTGGTCAAGGTATACAAAATATTTATACGTCTGACAAACAATGTTAAGGCATTATGTTCTGACGTGTTTTCTAAACAATTATTCAGAAGATGTTCAAATATGTTCGCGAGCTTATATCAATTTTTAAAAATTAGCTCGCGAAGCTGTGTGAACTGTTTAACCTATTTTATTTTTGAAATACCTAAATTTCATACATGGCCTCGCGATGCCAGATTTTGCGTTTTGTTTGATCGCATCGCATCCTCTGAAAAACTGCCATATCGAAGAAAAAGCTGTTTTGAAATGCATTAATTATAATACAATAATTAAATATAGTAAAGCCTTGAAAGGCAAAATTGGCAAGTTGACTAAAACTTTAATCTTAAAACAACTTTTTCTTCGATAAGCTGGCTTTTCTCAGGACGAGCAGTTTGTTTGCGGAACTAACAGTATTATCACTCCATTATATTACTAATTTGTATCATTTATTATCAACAGCGTTTCATATTATATTACAAACTGCTGATTATTTTCAGACCGTTAAACCGGGGTATCTGCAGCTCGCTAGCTCGGTCGTACCTGCAGCTACCCGCAGAGCGGCGTGCACGCTCGCACACGCCCGCGCCGCACCAGTGGCAGGACGCACCCGCATTGCACTTTCATTCTACCGGTAATGTAGAAGTAACGCGTCACCAATCTGTTTCTTGTCGTGGGTACGCCCTCGTAGTTATGATAACATACGGCGTGTGTCTCGATTTATAGAAAAAAAAGAAAAGAGCCTGGGCATCCAGTACCACGCACGTCACGTATCAGTTCCCCAAACTATGCGGTACTTGTGATGGATTTTTTTCTTGAATCTAATTGTCGTCTTTTTTATACTTTAATCCCAAAATACAGTAAAATTTTGATCGAGAAAGTTTTTTAAAGCGTTTTTCGTAATGTTTCAGATTCGCTGTTGTTTAACGAGCTGACGGATGACGACGTCAAGGACGCAGATGGTTACTACGATTTGCAGTGTAACCAGGTAAAAATAAATTTAAAAAAAAAATTGGTTTGCTGCTGTGTAAATTAGGAACATATTCTTTCAGAATGTCTTCGTGTTGACAGACTTCGTGTTGCTGGTTCGGGAACTAATCCAGCTAGAAAAACCGGCGTAAGAAACTCTCAAGTTAAATTATATTCAACAGCCATCACACAATGATATTTAAAAAACGCATATTATATTGTCGTGATCAGCAGAGTAATTATTATGGAAAAATGACAACTCTTCAAGTAGCATTTATATGACTACCTCCATGGATACCCCCTATCTCTAATCCCTCATAAAGACCGGCAACGCACTTGCGACTTCGGATGTCACGAGGCAACTACTGTCGCCCATGGACATGGGATGACTTCCATCAGGTAACCCGTCTGCTCGTTTGCCCCTCTAATATCATAAAAAAATTACTACGGTACTAGTATATTCAAAAGTAGTAAATAGGTTTGATGCAGAAGCCACTATATATTCTGTTGCAATTTCTTACACTTCAATGCTTACAGGTATTCATAGGCATGGTGACGATGCAGTATCAGGCTCAGAGCGATATGGTGGAACTGATCGAGCGTTTGGAACGCGCCTGCATTCGCTTCGTACACTTTAGCAAAGAAAACGAACTTCGCTCGCGTGTGTTCAGCGAGAAGATGGGCCTCGAGTCCGGCTGGAATTGCCATATATCGCTTATGAGTGAGGAGCAGCCCAGGTAAAGAATATAAATTCAAATTTAAAATTTTCTAGAACGTACACAGTTCTAAAATGTGTCTAAAACTTTGAAAGTGACATTTAGTTTTGTATGGCGCTATAATTATAGGAACATATAAAACAAAAAGATATTATACCGTTTACTTATATTATATGTCAATTTTGAAATACTAAATAGACTTAAAAATTATAGAACTGTGTATATTTTAAAAAATATTCAATACCAGTTGAATGTAACCACTGATTAAACGCTTACGCCGTTTCAAATATGGGCATGCTGTGGGTGTTTAATACAAATTGTGGCAAACTTTCCCTTAGGGATTATTTTACCTTGGAGTATTTTCATATTGGCATACACTTTAAAATAAAGGGTGAAATAATTCAAAACGGACTGTATTTAACGGTGTGTTGACTAACGGTCATATTAATTCGTTCATCATTCACACATAAACACTCGACATTCCAGAATTTAATTTGCCAGGGCTGCTAAGCGTAGTTAAGCTTAACCAGGAAACCAGGAAAAAACCAGGACAGTCTGCACTGTAATTAGTGGTGTAAGATTACTATTTCAATCCTAAAACTTTGTTTTTGTATCATTAGGGGATTGTATGTACCACTGTACGAGTACAACACCTACCATGTATTTTCCAAGCTATGCCTGTAAAAAACCCTAGCTGAAGGGGCATTTTTATTAAGGCACTAGGTTTACCAATGACTAAGAGTTACACATGATTGTGTAATTAATTACATTTTAAAGTTTTGTATTTTAATATAGCCATTTAATTATTCCTGGTTGGGCTATAATTCGCTTCGAACGGATATTAAACAGTTTGATAATTTACTATATTCACGAAATTAACGTGTGGCAGCCCTAATTTTAAACATTATTTTTGTAGATCTACCCACAAAAATGACATTTCGATTTTCTCCCTCTAAATGTTGTGCGTAGATTGCGTAAAAATCGATGTTAGAAAATCATTTTTAAACGTAATTTCTTTTATTGTTAATTTCCTACTGAGTTTCAATTAAGTAGCATGGCCTCATTTTTTTCTCCTTATTCAAGAAATTATGTAAATTTAAGGCCATGATTCGTAAAGGAAAGGGACAATCATTTAGAGACAATGATATAACCCTGTCTCTACTTATCTAAATAAAAAAAGAGATGTATAAAGACGTATTTTTTTAAGAGTTGAATAGATTAAACAAATATGTTACGACATACGTATTTACGGTTTTTTATGTCTTTGCAAAGTTTGGTACGTATACAAATGCTGCAAAGACATAAAAAACCGGCCAAGTGCGAGATGAACTTCCGCTCGTAGGGTTCCGTACCATATTAAAGCCAACAACCAACGACCTTAATTATTAATTTTGTTTAAATTTTATTACTGATTAATAAAGTGTAAATACAACTTAGTACACTCTTGCAATATGTAAATATCGAGCAAAAAATACCAAAAAAAAAAATTCCTTGGATGAGAGCCCCTCTTATTTATTTAATTTATTTTGGCAACACAAATACATCATCTGTTATTTTTTTAACTTTTAGCTATTACATTTCTTGAGATACAGCCTGGAAACAGACAGACGGACAGACATCGAAGTCTTAGTAAGAGGGTCCCGTTTTTACCCTTTGGGTACGGAACCCTAAAAACTACCGGTTGAAACATTTTCAATTTGTGGCTTCTCATACATAGTACTATCAAACAGAAAGAATCTAGGAGTTAAATGTGTACATTTTAATGTACAGCACCATGGGCCATGTTCAAGGTGTAACAAAACAAATTGATAATACTTTAGGATGTGTATGAGCCCCCCGTATAGAGTTTACTGTGAGAGTGGCGGCGCCGAAATAACACTTAAACTTTTGTATCGGAAAATTCTACTACGCTGTGCGTTCGTCTATGCAAATCGACAAAATACCCCTTTTAGTTGTATGCTTTGCTACTTTCACAGTTAACTCTATTATAGAATATACATACCTTAAAGTATAATCTTATCATACTCCAGACATATTAGTGGATCAGCTCGATCTCAATAGGAATTGACACTCCTGACATATCCGACCGCTGAGTGCAAGTTTTTTTTTTTCGGTCACGGTCGACTTCGACCTAATATAACTAATTTACAAAGATTTTATATGGGATTTGTACAGCGCTACCTAGCGATGCTCACGGTCACATGTACAAATCCAATATAAAATATTAGTAAACGCGAAACGCGTTCACTGTCGAATGTAAAAAAAAATACGCACTCGGACATGTCCGACATTTAGACGTCAAAAGCGTCAAAAGGCTGTTGAGCTGATTCTCGATTCTGCCTGGAGTAGTAAGACATTAGTCAGTTTTGTTACACCGTGTGGACATATAGCGTGTTGTCGACAGCAAGCCTGGCTCGCCGATGTCTCAGGGTGTGCGCGGCGCGCGGCTCGCTCGCCCCGAGTCCGGCGACGCCATTGCGTATAGGTTTGTCTTATAACTCAGCTCTATCGCGCATCATATCATTTCGCTTTGAGCTTCCGCACTAATACTAGGCCGCATTTGACCGATGGTATTAACAATTAAAGTGTCGATGCTCCTTACAAATTGACTCTAACAGCATTGTCACCGCAAATTTCTTTCTACAGTAGAATATACTTCATACAAAATTGTCGATTGAGGCTCTCTGCTGCGTTATGCGTGTGCCCGCCGCGGGTCACGTAGCGTGCTTATTACATGTCTTTATCAGAGTAACGCTGAAAACAAACTACTCGCGACTTACGGACGCGGTTTACTGACCCCACAGACACGTCCTCGACTTACGTCTAATAGTTTGCACACCTCAATGTACGATATTATCTAGATGCCTGGCTGTCGCGACCGATAGTTTGTTTTCAGCTTAAAGCGGGTCGTCCGTCGCGTGTTGGGGCGAAATTATCTCTTGGGTAAAAATCAAATTAATCTTTTATCTACCATAAAAATGCCAACGTGGATGCTTTTTTTGGCAATAAACTCAAAAAGTAGTCGAAAAAAAAGTTCGCGATTTGTATGGCCAAGAACTCCAGCGACATTAGTTTGCCCATACAAGTCGCATTTTTTTGCGCTTTTCACGCTGCTACTTTCACAGTCTCTATCAGGGACACATACGATCCTTATAGTTTTATCACTCACTTTTGTTACACCTCGTAAAGGACATGTGTCCGACATTGGCGATCACAATATATCTGGAGTCAATCCTTCCTCTATATCACTCTACATCTTTGGTATTTTTTCTAAAAGAAAGCATTCATTTAACATTTTCTTTTCATTCGTTTTGGTCATATGCGGCCTATTCTGTATATGTTTGCGTTTTAAGCAAGTTTTGTACATATAATATTAATCACAGAAATCATAGAGCTTGTTTTAATAGAAGTCTGACTTTTGCATTTATTTTGTTTTTGTATTGTGTGCTCGTATATTGACTATCAACAATTTTTATAACAATGTTTATGTAAAATGATACAGACTATAAGAAATAAGTAAGCACACAGAGTTTAACATGACACATTTAGTATCAGTCAATATTGGTTATGAACAAAATATACAATTTTATATATTTTGCTGTATATGTTTTTCGTATGTTAGCATTGCATTATAATATGGCGTATAGAAATTAGAACCGTAGATTGCTTATATGTATGTTAATTATGTATTCATTCACTAGTCTTTATGTGCGCTTTTCCCTTAGTTTATAATATGTTACTGCTATGAAAACCCATCACACTAAACAATAAATACTGGTTTAATAACGTAAGTTTTGTGTTTAATAATTGTAAGTATTAGGGTTTGTTATATTCAAATTTAAATATTTTAGATGAAATAGTGCCAGAAATCGCATAACTCATTTATCAATTATTATGATTGGAATGAGGGAAACAAAAATGGCTGCTTTTGTGCATTCACGCACTTACGTAAAAACCGCCATGAAGTTTTTATAGACTCATATAATTTTGTCTCTTTTTATGTGTAAATTACATAGACATAGAGTAACATTTGTTTTTAAACAGAGGAAACATGACGGCGTCGAAGGCTCTGTCTATGTCTGCGCCCGGCGCTATCAACTTGGAACATACTACGGTGAAGTTTGACAACGAAGTGAAGAAGACTAGGCACTCAATCACGGCTACTGTTAAGGTATATCCTACTTTTAAAATCATAAAGTTGTTCAATTTGTTATGTAATATAATGTTTTTTTGGAAATAGGACTAAATGCTCTTAAAAATTCGATTCGTTTCATGAAAAAGATACCTTTTTTAGGGTTCCGTACCCAAAGGGTAAAAACGAGACCGTATTACTAAGATTTCGATGTCTGTCTGTCCGTCTGTTCATCTCACTGTCTCCAGGCTGTGTCTGAAAAACGGTAATAGGGAGTTAAATTTTGAAAATGTATCTCTGTTGCCGCTATAACAACAAATACTAAGAACAAAATACATTAAAAATATTTTAAGAATAGCTCTCATACAACAAACGTATTTTTTGAGGTTTTCATCCTATTGTTACTGAACGGCGCAGCAGTACGCGTTCATCTCGCTATCGCTTTATATGCCGTGACTATTTAAAGCAGTTCAACTTTCAAAAATACCTTTTCTCAATTTTTACCTCATTACTGGTACGAAACCCTTCGTGCTCGAGTCCAACTCGCACTTGGCCGGTTTTTTCTGTTGCTTACCGTGTTATTTGTATGTATCATGTCACATAAAGCTTAACGTGAAAGACTATAGAGCTATCTTTCTACTTCTCTTTAATATATGGAGGAGTGGATGCTCTCTTTGGGCAAATGTATTAAAGACGTTACGAGTAATAGGGAGGACCGTGGGTCCGACTTAAGCGGCCATAACATTTGGCGACTCGGTCTATGGCATTTTTGCTCAAAGTAAGCATCCAATGTCGAACCAGGCTTCGACCTATTTAGCTTCGCTGACGTGCGTGTGACATTTTACCTATCTCTAGGTACAGATCTCATAACAGAAAGTTATATTTCTGTCCCTTACACGTAAAAATCGCGTCACTTTCACCTCGTGAAAGAGTTCTACCTTTCTATCTCTTTCACCAAACAACGCGGCAATATTTCTCTCTTTCACCGCACCTTCCCTCTCATCTTTCTATCTCCCTCTTCGAATAGCGTGGCAGTATAGCTCAGAGCCAGGCGTCGACGGACTCGCTGCTAGATGAGCCTGAGGAGGCGACGGGGGCGGAGTCTCCGCTGGACGCGTGCCGCTCGCTGTCTTGTCTCACTGACAGCACAGATCACTCCGCACCGCTGCACTTCGATATGAGCAACAGGGTAATGTTGTAACCGACTTAAGGGGTTCGCAGTTAGGCCTTCATGATTGTTGGGTCGCATTTTTCTAAAATGATTCGAATTCAGTTTTGACAAAAGTACTTGTAATACTTCAGAGAAGTCAGTTTTGTCAATTTTGATCTAATAAAAAGAGGATTATCCTGTGCTTAATAAAATGCTGTTTAAAAGTACTGAATATTGCTAGTTGCAAAGATTCTTGCGGATATTTCTGATTCCAAATTTGCAAAATTATTGTAAATATTTGATTAATAGCAATATGGGATTAACATAGCCACTGCGTGTTTAGCACACGCAAAAATCCCTAAATTGAATGAGAAAAAAAAGATATACATTGATAGTTCAACTAAGATGTGCGTGCGCGATTGACGTGATTACACATTTTTTATTCATGTGGCAGTGACGTGGCAAGCGTCATCCGAGTAAAAAATGTATACCCACACATAGGGCCGCGCATACAACTGAGTTGAACTATCAGCTGTAGCACTGTAATTTTGCACATTTCAGGCGAAGCTGCCGCGTGGCATCGAGAACATTCGGCCTCACATCGCGCAGGTGGATAACGTGCCGCTGCTCGTGTCGCTGTTCACCGACTGCACGCCGCGCTCCGTACAGCAGATGATCGAGATCATGCAGGTATCGCCCCGTCTCGCTTCCTCGCCCGCATCGCGCGTATCGCTGTCTCTCTCGCACCGCCGTCGGAAACATTCAGCCAAACATCGCACATATGAAAAAACCTTTACCCCGCCAGCACTTTAGCCGAATTTATAATCAGAAAAATCGGGGGCCCTGTCTTCACATATAGATGTGTTAACTAGATGATGCCCGCAAATTCGTCGCGCCAAAATTCGTTTATCGCGTGGGAACATTTTTTATGGGATAAAAATTATCCTATGTCCCTCCCTAGGATTCAAGGTATACCAATTTTCAGCTAAATCGGTTCAGCGGTTTGGAAGTGAAAAGGGAACAGACAGACACTTTTGCATTTATAAGATTGGAATGGATTATGATTGAAGTATGTTTTAGGACTACGGCGAGGTGGTGTGCGTTATGGGGTCGGCCGCCAACTGCCAGAACATGGAGATATTTATGCAGGCAGACGCCAGGTAACATACAAGTATTACTGATATAAAATTATTTAGAACTACCTTTTGCCCGCGGCTTCGTTCGCGTGGAATTAGAAAACACGTACTGGCGCCGATGTAGTCAAATCAAATCATAATATTTTTATTCAAAATAAGTACTTTAAGTACACTTTCTGAACGTCGAGACTACGGTACCTACCACTGGTTTGGACGGGAACTAACCCGGCGAGATGAACCGGCGTAAGAAACTCGCACGGGTCCTGCTATGTATCAGTGATGGCGCTGTATGTGAATAATGATTTTCCCTGTTTTATTGCTTTTCTCTTAAATTTTTTTTCTGAAACTTTTGCTATAAACTTTACGAAGCCCGAAACCTTTTTAACAAATGCAAAGCCATAGAAATCGGTTCGTGCGTTATAGCGCCAGGAAGGAAAACCCGACTTATTTTCATAAAATCATGTAAACATAGCGCGTGCGCTTGACACACCCACACATAAAGCCGCAAGCACAACTGAGTTGAACTATCGGTACAGATGTTCCTTAATCATCAAACACTTTTATTATACCGTACGCACCACTACTCAAACCTCAACAATTCGAAATCCTCAAGAGCTTAAAAAAATACACATCCTTCACATCTCAGGCGAAGGGTAGTTACCCTTGGTAGGTTTAAACTTTTATAACAAAATATATTTCCTGTTTCCTTTGGACTCTAGCTTATCGAGGTTCCGCTTACAGATGCGAAATTTTGTGATTGTATAGTTTTGTTACTTATTTACGATGAAATGTCTGGACCGACTTCGATAAGGTTTGGCATGAAGCTAGCTGGTATCCTCGATTAACTTACCGTCGTTATGTCATTATAATTTATTTTTCAGCATAGCAGTAGAACCCCTCTACCCGGTGCTATGTCAGAAGATGCCGCCGTACCAGGTGCCTGCCGGCTGCGTGGGGCCGATAGATCTGGCACGTTCCCTCAACTCCGTGCCTTGTTCCTTGTCGGTGTGTATAATATAAAACATAATATGCAATTGTTATTAGTACCGGGTCCCAATGTGTTAAGTTCTAGTAGATGCATTAAAAAGCTAAAAATATGAAAAAATAAAAATAAGATACAGAGGCGCTTTATTATTATTAATAGCTTATTTATAGTTAAATAGATTTACTTCGCATATTATTTTGAGAAGCCTATTTTATATTGTGTTGGAAAAGTATATCTAAAACCGTATATATAAATATAACCTTATAATATTATTTAGTCATTCTAAAAAGCATTGTTTTAGAAAAAAACGGCAAGTGCGAGTAGGACTCGCGCACGAAGGGTTCCGTACCAATAAAGTGCTAAAAATTTTGTAAACGTCAGTCTGAAAGTTTAACATCTTCACTGGTCACGTAGGCGTACTGCAGCGCCATCTAGTATCAACAGGACAAAAGCGTCAAACAAACACGTTTATTATATGAGTTTTTAGTATTTGTTGTGATAGCTGCAAAAGAAATATATATTCTGTGAAAATTTCACTTTTCAGCTATTACCGTTTTTGATAGACAGCCTGGAAAATGGCGGACAGACAGACAGACAGACATAAAAGACGGACAGACATCAAAGTCTTCGTAGGGTACCGTTTTTACCCCTTGGGTACAGAACCCTAAAAACAAGTTTATAAATAACTAAGTTTATAATTATAAATAACAAGTTTATAGAATTATAGATCAATGAAATCATATATCTTCATAATGTTCTTCAGCAACCCCTTGCTGTTAATACAAGGTTACCATAATATTTTTACTTTCTTTAAGTTACTAAAACATAATAATATTATATAATCATTTTTCTCTACCAGGATATTCAACCTGTCCTATATAAATGTATTAATTTCATTTATTTACTTTTATGTCTTTATTTCACCTCAATTAACTAATAAAGTACATACCCTTTTCTGACCTCAACTATAATTTCACGCTGCCACTAAAGCTTAAGAATAAATGGCAAAACCACCCTCTGACGAATTACTGCAATTCTCAGGTTTGTCCCGGCTTTATCTACCTCTTAGGAGACGGTGGGAAAAGATGGGATACTTAAAACACCAGGCACGTTCTACTAAGGCCTCGAATACTTTTTTTTTTTAATTTGAATGCCATTAGCCGCGCTGCCCTCATGGCAAGGGCCTAACAATGAGGACTGACATAATGCTACGGTTCCCCGACCTAAGAGTGTCTCGGCCCTAGAGGCAAGCTTAGAAATAGTTTTTTTCTGTTTTTTTTTTAACATCCATACTTATATTTGTTTGTTTGTCCATTTTTACGCAAATGAAGGAACCAATCGACTTAATTTTTGACATAGTTGAAAGAATGGAGAGTAACATAATATGCTATTTTGGTCTTGGAAAATCATGATGTTTCTAAGCGGGCGAAGCCACGAGCAATAGTCACTTATAGTGCCCAATTCGCCAAGTGCTATTGTAGTGTTATGCCACAATCTACCAAGTCACTAACCAGCATTTTCATTCTTGCTTTATTCAAATGAAATTTTCGCGACATTTGACTACAAGATAACTATCACTAGGCGCTTTTTCTGTCATTCCCCGAAGTTTAATTAGAAAACAATAACTCTTGTCATAAGTTATCTTATTAACAAGAGTTTTGACTCAGTAGCTCTACCACAGGTTTGAACTTTTTAAGCAACAGTAATTATTGGTACTCGATACCGACTACGTAAATTTTTTGCACACATTTTATAGCGCCTCCAGCGGACACTAGCGGAACTAAATTGTCATACAAAATTTACGTCGTCGGTCGAGCATCGATAAATACTATTGCTTCAAACACACTACAGAGGGGCTACTAAGTTTGAGCCTTAAGTAACTAATCTTAGCCCACCGTCCCACCTGCCTTATATTAGATCTAGCTTAGGTCTATGTCTTTGTTTCGCTTTTCTATTCTATGTGAATGTGTGTACGCCAATACTTTTTAGAATAGTCGCTTACAAATTAATCCTTTTATCCATCTCAAAGAGAATTATTATTCGTATATCATTTTTTGGACGGAAGTTGATTCATTGCCCGATTGCCGACCTGAGTAGAATTTATTCGCGTTATGTCTAACCCACTTTTAACACTTCGCGACCGTTGTCATATTTCGACCGAATGAAGTCGGCCCATCAACTAATTAGGAATCGATTTCCTTGATGCGCTACCTGGCAATTATGACACACTTACAGGTTATGGAGCAAAAACTTGTAAGGATTGAGTATTATAATCATTTTTATCACTAAAGCGGGAAACTTCTTGTGAAAAAACACAATACATGACTCTGACGATTAACAAACGTCAGTCGTGTCGCTTTAGTGCGTTCTCATCTTAACGCGCGACTCATGTCATCTTTATTTACTGTCACTGCAGTTTTATAAAAAGCCAGACAGAAGTATTTACTACAAACGATACTAAGATGAAGCTTCTTGTGAAATGTGGAGTTTTAGCTTGGCTGTCAAAATGGCTTTACTCACTGTCCTGCGACGTTAGTATATCATACGGTTAAAGGTTGTACGCGATGTTGTCTATTATTATTACGGGCTGTTTTCCCACTTCCTGATAACTGTCGGATAGGTAACCCGCAACAGATTCACTATACTTCATCTTTTGGACACTTATCGGAAAGTGAGACGTATCGTAGCGTTGCGTTGAGACTTTGAGTTTTGACCTATAAGATACTATCTTTTCAATAAACTGTCACTTTAACAGAAGTTGTATATATCAGATGTCGCGCGAGGCGGACGTGTCGCTGTTCGCGCTGATCACGATGTCGCGTCACTACATGATGAGTCTGTGGAACTGCACGCAGTACTGGATGTGCAGCTGCTGCTACATCTCGCTCGTACAGGTACTATCAGGGCAGTTAGGCTGAGAAACAGAGCCAGATAAATTTATTGCGGTAAATGTATGGAGAGTTTTGCCTTAAAATCTTAAAGCAAAGAAGTTAGACTTAAAGAGTGCTAGTAGATGATTTAATTAATATAAATTGAATAGTCTTTATCCATACTAATGATATGAATGCGAAAGTAGCTCTGGATATAAGACCGATTTTGCTAGGTAGCCGTAGATACTTTGAGTCCCGGGGAAGGGCATATGACTTTTTTAAATTTTGCCCCGGAAAAGGGAAGGTTCCCGTGCGATAAACAAACTTGAGCGTAACCGAATTGGAAGCGTAATCTATATGTGTGGAACACACAAAGCACGTCACAAAAAAAATCTAATTTTTAGAGCCAGCCACAGGTTTCTGACGTCACAAATTTGCAGTTATGCATCTATATGAAACCACCACGACATTTTTAATTAAATTTGAATAGTGACGTCACAAAACTCGGGAATCCCTTTGTGACACTATGTCACACTCCCTCGAACTTTAACGTGTGACGTACTTACGTATGGATATTCCTTTATTTGATATCGCACTTTGCATACCTACATTTTACAATATTTGCAACTTTACTATAAAACCATCAGTATATTTATGTGTAATACAGGTGGCGTGCGCGTGCGTCGCTCTGCCGCACCCGAGCGGTCCGGGCGGCGTGCTGTGTGCGGCGGGTGCGGGCGCGCTGCTCGCCGCGTCGCTGCCCTTCGCCCCCGCCCACCCCGCGCTCATGCTGCGAGCCGCGCCGAGACCCGCGAGAGACCTGCAGCCTAGAGTACGTGTAGAAATATAGAAAACCGACCAAGTGTGCGTTAAACACACGCACGAAGAGTTCCGTACAAGTAGAGAGCAAAAATTTTAAAACTTGTTTAAAATTTTGAATATTCCCAACAGTCTACCACGGCATGAAAGCGATAGAGCAATCTAGAGGTGCTGCAGCGCCATCTAGAAACTTCTTTGAAACTTCAAAAAGGAAGAAACTAGCAAAGAACATGTTTGTTGTATGAGATCTCCTCGTCTATGTATATACATATTCTGTGAAAATGGCAACTTTGCCATTTTGGAGATATAGCCTGGAGTGCTTTACTAGGAAGAATTAGGGTCTTGTTCTTGTTCCGGGGATAAGTTTTGCTAAACATTTTTTAATCTTCACTCGTAAATGCTCCCATGCAGAACATTTCCACGAGGGTAAAGTCACGGGTAAATGCGAGTAACTAATAATAATTAAATTCGTAGTAATTGTTAACTTGATTTTGCGTCTGATACATTTGTCCGATAGATGGCGTTCTTCATATTCTGGTGCTACGCGTGCAAGTTCCTACCGTCGGCTATATTCATAGTGGTGCTATACGGGTTTACGCTGCGAAGTTTCTGCGAGCAGATCTCACTATCGAACTCGACGTCATGTTGGCTGGTGTATCCAGTGAACGTCGGCAACTTCACTCCGGAGCAGGACCTGTCGACGCGAAGTTGGTACGGATGGGGGGACGTTCACTACGATGGCTACTATTTGGCGCAACATATCGCGCTGGCCTTGACTATATTGCATTTAAGTAAGTATCTAAATGTATAAAATTTTAATGTGACTGGCTGGTATACAGTGACGTATTGACGCACAGCCCAAACCACTTTCGGATTGGGTTTAATTTAACATGCAGGTGGATGTTATGACGTAGGCATGAACTAAGAAAGGATTTTGATACTACCAAGGAAAAAAAGTGAATAAAAGTATGGGTATTTGTATGGGCGAAAGCTAGTTTTTTAAGAAAACAGTAAGGGGTTATTCACAATCAAATCGTCAAAGAGCAAAAAGTTGAAAATCTGTTGACGTGATTTTTGAATCTCCCCATAGCAGTATATAAAATGTATGATTCTTTTACTTAAAATATGGGTCCAACAAAACCTAATTGTGAGTAAACAGTTTAGGGTGTGTATGTGTCCTTGACACAGTTACTGTGAACTGTGTGTCACAGGGTACTCTACAAAGTATTAATAATAAATTTTGTTATACTCTGCATATTAGCTGCATTTCCTAACGCTCTAATAAACTTAGCTGCTTACTTAAATTGAAATATGTATATTTGACGTCTGCTCTGACAGACCTCATGCAGCTACTACATAATCACCGATGTTCGTTGGTCGTTATCGGTACGATCATCGTGCAAGCGTCTACACTGTCGTCAAATAAAGACGGATATCCGCGGACAGAGGCGAGTATGCCACCCCACTGATCTCTATTATATAAATACGGACTGACGATATCATTAAAAATTATCATTACTGACACAATTTGAAGCGCCCCGCATGGTCGGGAAAAGAACTAAATTTAATATTAATTGAGCTGTATTAAACATTTTTATCGATATAATTATTCTGACTCATTGTTCCATCATTATCATCAGTTCCTTTACCGCCCACCACTGCCATCACTGCCATCACAAATCAATCTTAACATGGCTAGGCTTATCATCAGTCCAGCGTATTTATAGATGTAGAGGTCAATGGTGGCCTCCCTACATTCGTGTCCGTGTGTCATCGTCTGTATTCGCCAATTATTTAGAGGAGCCATTTGACTACAAAATGATTACGATGTTTCAGTTGTTATATCCATTTCGTTTGTGCACCGACAATCCTCTATCTGGCAGAGGGGCTTCTGGACAAACAGGGTGTGGTGCGTCATTACAGCTGTACTGTAAGTACACAATTGCTCACACTTATAATATTATGAAGGCAAAATTTCGATTGAAGAATTTAATTTTATTGAGAGCTTGTTTTACCGCTTACTAATAAAGTTTCTGATAGGCTATCCACAACTTTTTGACAGATTTTCCACACATTTGTCGAAAAAGCAGTGAATACACTACCCGACACTTATCAGTGAGCGGTGAAACAAGGCAACACACAAGCTCTATAATACTAAGAACTTGATTAAAACATTTTGAGAAGCTGTTTTCTTTAAGTACTAAGCGCTGACTATAATTACGGTTTATCTCCCTTATTCATAAAAAATTTTAAGCAATGTTTAACCAATTAACATTCGTTGTCCCTTTCTGGAATATTAAAAACGTCGCAGTTTTTAATATTCCTGAAAGGGACAGCAAACCTTGATGAGTTGTTGAATATATGTTGTTGTTGAATATAATACAAATGTTTAAATATTTTTATGAATAAGGGGTATGTATTGCCTCATAAAGGCCGGCAACGCACTCGCGACATCCGAAGAGTCGCAGTTGCTTTCCATCAGGTAACCCGTCTGCTCGCTTGCTCCCTAAATATAATAAAAAATAATGAATTTTGACAGCGTAATATCGGCTCTTGTCGAGGGCCATCAGGCCATCAGGCGAATGAGTCGGAAAATAATATCAGCTACCTAAGTTTGGCCTAGTTCACTGGTTCTTAACCTTTTAGTCATGATGGACTGTAAAGCGGAAAACGTAATGATCGGACGCGACTGATAGCCGCGATCTAGATAATTTTGTACTATTGGCTATCGGCCACGTTTGACGTCAGTCGCGGACGTTTTTGTCTGGGCTGTCAGCCGTGTCCGATCAGTTTGTTTTCAGCGTTACTTGTTTTCAACATCAGGTCATTGCCCTTGTTTAGTGATGTTATATAATTAGTATATAATCTGTAACACAGTATAAGCGGGCAGTGCGCGCTGAGCGCGGTGACGCTGAGCGCGAACGGCGCGTTTGCGGTGCGGTGGCCGCTCGCGCTGGCATACGCGCTCTCCCTGCTGCTCGTGTTCGCTATCAACGAGCTCATTAAGTGGCACGAGATTAAGTATGAGCGAGAATCTATACTTATATAGTACATCCAGTGGCGTAACTATACCGTTCGAGGCTCGTGGCAAATTCGTTTTCGTTCCACTATGTCAACGCAATACAAAAACACGTCAAACGATTATTGTAAAAAATTGCCACTTGTCTAGGGGGGCTCATCGGGGGCCCCTTCTCTTCTCTTGCCACCTTGTAGTTACGCCACTGAGTACATCCTAACCCCATTACTAAAGGTTCGCTGTTTTTTCTGTCATGTTAGTTGCGACGTTTTCAATATTCCAGGAAAGAACAGCTCACCTTGAATAGACACTGTAGAAATATTTTTATTAGTAAAGGGGTGTTATTCTCAATGTGAAATTGCCTCTGTCTTTTACCTCTTCACGCCCACACAGCTGAACAGATTTTGCTGTTTGGTTGAGGAGTACCGGAGGATATAGGATTATTTTATTGTGTCAAAATGTACAGTTCGTGCGCAATAGACGAATTTTGGTGCAATATCTGCCGCAGAACGTCTAGCTGTATTCGCTGGGTGCGTCTCAAAGCGGACATAACGGAGTTGAGATGTCGGCGGCCTCCTGTCTTTAAAAAAGTGACAAATGGTATGCCGCCGACCGACGAGTGCTCGATTTTTGACACCTTGCGTGCTTTTACCGCCAACATTGCACCCAGCGAATACCTATGAGCCCATTACTAATTAATATTTTGTTCCAGAGTGGACGCCCGTAATCAAAGACGCGCAAGATTGGACTTTGGTACCAAGTTAGGTATGAACTCGCCTTTCTGAAAACATTTGTATTTATTGATACTAGTCAACAAGTGAATTTAATGCCAAAATAACTGAAATGTGAGTGACGAAGCAATTATTATCGATGTAAGAATAAAATTGTACTTGACATATTGTACTCCTATTTTGTACTTAAATTATATTTTGATTTTGTTAAAAATAAAACATTTTTGAACACACGTGTTTGTTTTTAGGGTTCCGTACCCCAAGGGTCAGAACGTTAATAGCTAGAAAGAATTGAATTTTTCACAGAATATGTATTTCTGTCGCCGCCAAGCAAACAAATACTAAAAACAAATAAAATATTTTAAGACTCTAGTACATCAAATGTTTTTGCTATTTTCTTCCTTAATGATAGATTGATAAATTCGACACGCTAGAACTTTCTTTTATAAATTCAAAATTTTCAGAAATACGTTTTCCTAATTTTTTTTCTCTATACTGGTGCAGAACCCTTCGTTCGCGAGTCCAACTCGCACTTGGCTGGTTTTTTCTAATTATACACTAAAAAGTATTTGTATTCTGTGTGGATCCTTCATCCTTTAAGGGATTTCATCTGTGTCATTCTAGGAGACGTAATAATGAAAAGTAAATGTAAAACAAATTGTTTATTTCATCTAATAAACTTGTGATGTATATTTGTGCTGTGTCGGATGACAAAGCAGTCATTACAATATTTCCTATTTGGCCAATACTTTACCAGGGCCAATTATTTCAGGTTAGAGTTACGTACATCATCCTATCCATCTAAATTATATTCACGTCATAACAATAATAATTGTTGTTCCGATTTGCAAAAAATATTACAGTGTGAAAACCAATTTGCTTGCAGTGTTAATGAACGACTCACAGTATTCTCTCCATAAATCACTAGACTAATGTTAGTTTCTAAACACTTGTACTTATAGGTAATGTTTAAACATGCAAAACACTAAGAATCATCTGGTATGTCCAGAATTTCCTGAACAAAAGTAGCTACATCTGTTTCCTTTTCGCTGTGCTCCTTACAGAATGGATGTGACAACAATGCATCATAGTTAGGCCTCAGTTTGTAATCTTTCTTCAAGCATTTGGTTATCATATCTTCAAACTCTGCAGAAAACTGTCCGCTTGGAAGACTGGGAGGATCATCTTTCACTACTTGTTTGAGCTGTTCAAATGGTGTACCCCATGTGTTATAAGGGAACTTCCCTGTGGCAAGCTCAATCATTGAAATGCCGAGTGACCATACATCACTACGAATGTCGTACTGGCCCGGGTTACCTGTAGGGTCAATTCTCTCTGGTGCCATATAGGGTTTACAGCCAGCATCTATAGTTTTCGCCACAGAATCAACCAGATATCCAGAAATACCAAAGTCACACATCTTCACCTCGCCCTTTCTATTTATAAGTATGTTTGAGGGTTTGACATCTCTGTGTATGACCCTCAATTCTGTGTACAAGTAATGCAGGGCACTAACAACAGAAAATGCTATTTTACCGAGAATGTTTTCCGTAATGGTTTTATTATGTTTGTACACTTTAGTGTAGAACTTATCTAGGCTCATGTCCATGACTTCCATGCATATCCACACATCCCCTTCCCTGAACATGGCACCGTAGAAGTGAACTGTGTATGGGCATGCACTAGCACGCATGGATACATCAAGATCCATTAGCAATCTTTTTAACTCCAATGACTGGCTGTTAAATGAAGCTGTAATCCTCTGTAATTAACAAAATCATTATAATAATTACTATGCTTGAAAGACTAATAATAATTGAGAGTTGCTAGATTACTTACCATTGTTGAAGTTCAAACTCCACATAAGTCACTTTTGGCTATTTTGTCATTATGATGACATCTTTCAGAAAATTGGAATTAAGTTAATCTGTCAGCTAACAAATACTTCTACAATTTTTTTTATTATCATTAAACAGCCTACAGTGACTTACCGCTAAGCATCACCGCATAAAAAGTTGCTAATTTTGACTTACATAGTGTTAGAACTTCAACAACAATAGGAGAAATAAACTGATTATGAAATTTATGTGAGTGGTTACACAATTTTTAAGACATGAAGACTTTTTCAACAGAATTAACAAACCTTTACAGCCATTGTAGTGTTACTTGGTTTATGGTGCATCTTCTCCACAATGCCATAAGCTCCTCGGCCAAGATCACATATTTTGACCAGGTCATCAGCATACACTGTGAAGGTTTTGTCATCAACTGTAATTGTTGTCTGTTTATCCAAATTCCTTGGTGGAGTGCTAGAATTTACAGTGTGAAATAAAAATCATACAAATTACTAAAAACATAAAAATGTTACATCACTTTATTACAAAATGTTAAAATGTAAAGCACTGATATTAATACATTAAAAAGTTGACAAATTGGTACTCTGAGCTTTTAATCATAAACCTAGTATAATTTTCACAAGAGTTCATAACCTTAACTCACTCAATAAAATTAGCCAGAATCATACAGGACTTTGATTTTACTTGTTCATGTTTATCTAGAAGTTTAAATTCTTTGTGTATGATTAGTAGACGATTACTAGTAAATTATTCAGTCAGCATCACAAACCCGCAAACTAATGTCTGATATGCTCGATACTTACACATCAACAGGCTGCTCCGGTGCCTTTATAGTAAGTCCCGGTGGCGGTCGCCGTCTGGACATCGTGAAAGTAAAGCAGGGATCAGGGATCCAATAACTTCGCTTCCTCGCTTTTCGATTACTATTGGCACTCGAGGCTGGTAAAAATAGTTACAATTTTATTTTCAATAACGAATCAAACAACATTTAGACGATGAACATTTAGGCATAAACATTTACAAATACTGTAATTATTCAATTCTTACATTTATTAACTGCTAAACAAATTGAATTCTCATTTTTGCACTATACAAAATAAAGTGTGTGACATTTTTTTTCTTCAACCACAAAATGTCATATCACCGATTCATAGGATTCTTCAACTTCGTCTATGGCAAAAAAATGTAATGATACCATTAGGCCAAAACATGACACCGATATATACCTTTTATTTTTGAGACTGTTAAATACTACGTGAAACGACACGACGCGGACGCGTCAACATAGAGTCATGCAATATAGCAAATCAAACAGCGCACAGTTTTGACTCCTCATTCCTGCTGCCTCTCAAGTCAACAACGTCTGAAGTGTCATTAGACTTTAAAGCACTCCTAAACCAGTAACTGAGCAAGCTATCTTGCTTTGTCGAAAGATCTTCTTGTATCGTAGCCATCACCCGTTTTGATTCCAGGGTACCGAGTGCGAGTTTTTTTTTTGACATTCGACAGTGAACGCGTCTCGCGTTTACTAGGATTTTTATATGGGATTTGTACATGTGACCGTGAGCATCGCTAGGTGGAGCTGTACAAATCCCATATAAAATCCTATGTAAACGCGAAACGCGTTCGCGATCGAATGTCAAAAAAAAACTCGCACTCGGCACTCTGGCACTTCTTGTCAGCTCTCACAACTTTAGCTTTTTCCGTTCTTCAGATACAGCCCAGAGACAGACAGACGGAGAGACATGATAGTTTCAGCAATAGAGTCCCCCTTTAAGTACGGAACCCTAAAAATTAACCAATTAACAATGCTGGTGTAAAAAACTCTTTTCAGAAGAATCATGTAGAGTTTACCTACTGATACATAGATAGCTAAAACTAAAAGTTAACAAAAATATTAACATTTCTTTATTTACTTACATGCTCATTTGAATTAATAATATATGAAATACTACACAGTAGTAACTTATTTAAAACCATTAATCCAGTGTACAAAATCTTATTGCTTTGACAGCTTTCTTTGCTCTTCTTTCTGCTTCTTCTTTCATCTTAAGTTTTTTTTCCTTTTCAGCTAATCCAACAACCACATCATGATGCAAAGCATTTTTAACTGTAGATTTAGCAAAAAGCTTACTTAAAACATAATCATCATCATTAAGTTCTTTAGTCTTCTCTTTCTTTTTCTTCTTTACCTTTTTTACTGCAACAACATTGTCAATTTCAATTTCACTGACAGAATGTTTCCGTTTTCTTGAAGCTCCACACTTATTTTTAATTTTTACATTTTCACCATCATTGGTATTCACATCACTCTTTGCTTCTTCATTTGTTATATTATCAATTTTTGTCTCTTCCGCAGTAACATTGTTTTCTTTACTATCTAAAACCTCCTTGAGTAAATTTTTTTCATAATCATGTTTAACATGTTGTTTTACTATATCAATCTCTGAGAGAGCATTTTCAAACGAAGTAGTAGTTACTTGATCATGCACTATGTTGACTTCAGGTTCCTCAACCATTTCGGGATTCAACAGTTCCTCTCTTTTCTTTTTGTACTTTTCTCTTGGGTCTTCCTCGGTAACCTCAGATTTCTTTTGAAAATCTGTCTTTATTTTTTTGCTAATTTCTTTTGCCATTTTTTTCATAAGTTCCAATTTCTTTTTAGAATAAGATAGTTCAACTGTATCTTTTTTCTTTGAGATATTTACTTTAGTATGCTTAAAGAGTGAAGCAGTCTCTGTATCACCATCACAATTTAAATCTTCCAAGGTAAATAGGCCCTGTAGAGTGCTAGTTGTAAGAACATTTTTTTGATTAGGATCAATCAAAATCTTATTACTCAAAAAGTTTTTAAAAATTTGCCGCTGATATATTTTTTCTTCAATTGTTCCAGCTGACAACAGTCTATACACCGTAACATTTCTGTGCTGGCCAATTCTCCATGCTCTTTCTTTAGCTTGGTTATCTGTAGCTGGATTCCAATCTGGATCATATATTATAACTCTATCAGCTCCTGTCAAATTCACGCCCAGTCCACCGACTCTCGTTGTAGCCAGAAAAACTAGATAATCTGAATCCTCATTAAATGTTTTGATTAAACTTTGCCTTTGTCCTACATTGACTGAACCATCCATTTTTAAATATTTGAAATTTTGCTGCTGCAAATAATTTTCGAGCAAACAAAGCATGGCCCTTGATTGTGAGAAAACCAAACATCTGTGACCCTGCTTTTGCCATATCTTCAATAGTGAATTAACTACCATCATTTTTCCAGACCTCTTAAAGTTGCCAAAAGTTTCTTCATCAATTTCTTCAGTTTCCTCCTGGGCTTCATATAAATATAAGTCGGGGTGGTTACATATCTTTCTTAGAGTAGATAATGCAACCAAAACCCTGGCCCTGAGGGGATCTCCATACTTGTTATCCTTATCAAGAATACTACGAACTGTGCCACTCATTAAATAGCCCATGTACAAATCTCTCTGCTCCTTTGACAGTGCACAGAACAGGACTTGCTCATTTTTTTCAGGTAAATTAATATGCTCCTGAACTTCAGCTTTGGTTCTTCTAAGCATGTATGGAGTTATAATATTTTTGAGAGCTTTTGCAATCTCTAAAGCCGTAGCTTCCTGGTATTCAGTAGCATTGGCATAACCTCCCTGAGTTATGGGCAAGGCAAAGTGTTCCATGAATGCAGTATGTGATCCTAGGAGCCCTGGTCTCATAAAATCAAACAGGGACCATAATTCTTGCAAGCTGTTCTGCATAGGAGAGCCAGTTATCAAAATTTTATGAGGAGTATCATATTTTTTAATTAGTTTACTGACTTGCGTATCTGGATTTCTTATTTTATGACCTTCATCTAAAATAATGTAATGCCACTTTCTGGATATTAATTCCTTGTGATACTTTACTATGCCAGCATATGTTATCAATAAAATGCCATGAGAGGAATGTAAATCTTTGATTAGTTTATTATGGCCACCGGAATGAGATCCTGAGTGATGGAGTACAGCAATACGAAGTTCAGGATACCAAAAGTGGAAATGAGATACCCACTGATAGATCACTGTTGCTGGAGCTACAATAATAGAGGGTCCAAGACCTCCCCAGGACCCACCATCAGTTTTACACAACCCAGTCAGAAATGCAATAATTTGAACAGTTTTTCCAAGACCCATTTCATCACCTAATAGTCCCCCAGATTCTACTTGGTGTAATTCCCATAACCACTTGACTCCAACCCTTTGATATTTATAAAGCTGCTTCCATATATAATTTGGAATGCAAAAGCCCTTCTGTATTTCGTGATTCTTGTTGAAATCCTTCTTTCCTTCCATTATGTACTGTATGTCTGCAGAAAAGTTACTTTTTATCTCCTTCCCCAGTACCGCAGCAGCCACATTTGCTTTCCAAACTTTAATTCTGTCATTGTAAGTATTTATATCACCATCATCAATTATTTTATTTAGCTTAGATTTTGTTTGTGAAAAAGATGCAGCTGAGATGTGATATGTCTCTTCTTCGTCTTCGGCTTCGGAAGGCAGGTACTCCTCATCTGTGTCGTTCGCATCTGAAGATTCTTGATAATTTGAGACAGTACATTCATCATTATCAGACTCCTTGGATGATCTCAAGAGAGGTTTTAATTTCTTTTTAGAAGTCTTTACTAAACTTGATTTTGGGCAGGAAGATTTAGAATCGAAGTTAGGGGATTCCTCTGGTTTTTCAGAAGGCAAGATTTCTTCTTCCAACCTTTCTTTAGTAGTCGTTCGAGAGTTACTGACGCAAACGTCTTTCTGAGATTCTTTTAATGACTTATATAAATATTTTCCTTGCTTCTTTGATATTTTATCTGCCACTGCCTTACTTTTGGAAGTCACAGACTTCTGTTTATAACACTTTGTGTCTTGTTTTTGTTTTGCTAGTGCCAATTGAGTTTCTAGGTATTTACTAATAAAAACATCCGTCATATTTATGCAAAATTAATATAATCTTAATAATTTTATATTAGCTTTTCTTTTTAAGGTTATTACACATACTTTAGATAATTTTAATAAACTCAAAACTTAATAAAAATAAAAATATTTCAAAAGAATTCGCAAAATTTTAAAAACTGTTTTTTTTCTAAAGATATTATTATTTATTATGGCAAAAGCTAATGACATAATAAAGTAGTCTGGGTACTCTGTGGTAAACACTAAACAAAACCACAGAGTAGTGACTAGTGGACTTGTGGTTTACTGGTTACAACTTACAAGTTACAACTTACAACACTAACAACTTACAAGGTGACTTGTGACTGTGACTTGTGAGTCTAGTATTAGTCAAGAATCAGGATCCAATCCATCAATAATTAATAAGAATTTACATAGCCCATCGTAGACCAATTATTTTATAGTCTTACAGATCCGTACAAAATTTCGTATACGGGAAAATCATCTTAGGTTTAGATGGCGCTAGTCACCATGCTGGATAAATTCGAAAGTATAATAATATAACAAAACTAGATATTTACATCAAACGGAGTAACCTTAAAACGCGAAAAAACATTTTTCTGCATTTTTTAAACATCA